>JAMKPZ010016894.1:0-40163 GCA_024699675.1 Amphibolis antarctica
GGACAGAGTGTTTTTAAATTTCAGCTGCAGGATGAGAAAGAGTGTTTTTAAATTTCAGCTGCAGCATGAGAGAGAGTGTTTTTAAATTTCACCTGCCGATGAGAGAGACTGCTTTTAAATTTTAGCTACTGTAGGAGAAAGAGTCTTTTTAAATTTCACGTACATGAGAGAGAGTATTTTTAAGTTTTTCAATTTCAGCCGTCGATCTCACGATCGACGGACACCTAGAGAAGTAACTTCTGTAGGCGCCTACAGAACTCGTGCCCTCTAATTAAAATGATAAAAATTTATGTTAAAATTTATATAGTAATTAAATGAAATTTTAAGAATTGATTAAATCCTAAACCTTAAATAAGGCCTTGGTATTAATGCCACCTTATTTATTTATTATGTTGATATATCACTTAATGAAAATCAGATTACACCTGTCGGTGGTAGCATAGGGTAATTGAAAAAATTGATGATTATAGGTGCATTTATTTACCTGATTTCAAAATTCAGGTGAAATTAGAAATTGAATTTGAAGTAGTCAAACACGATAAGTCAAGAAAAGATGAAACTAAAATTGCAAAAAATAAACGTCGGATGAAAATTTGTAATAAATAATCATCTACAATAATTGACGTCTACTTTAACTTTTTAAAATTTAATTTGTTTATAAACAAATTTTCACGATAAAAAAAGTTAAAAATTGATAAAACCAACACAACCTGTGTATGACAACCGGCCACGCCAGGATAAATTTACCACGTAAAACAGATTTTTCGTACCGCGACGATGTAGTCTGCGGTGGTCGAGAAAAACGCTAAATTCAAATTTAAATAAAATATTAATATTATCAATAAAAATTAATTTAAATCAGGATATTATGGCATTAATTTAATTATATCAGGAACTCCGTTACCTTTTTAGCTTCTAACTACCTTCATTATGATATTAATCCTGGAGATATCCTTTAATTTCTTTATACTACTACGCAATGTCATCTCCCCAATTAATCTGATGAAATTGAATAGGACATAACGAGTTAAGTAATGGATCATTCACCATCAACTCTTGCTCCAGCTGTTTGATTGATGGTGGTATTCGTTTTGGTTTTGTCGTTATTATTTGTGTTACTCGTAATTTAGGGATTGAAACTACCAAGCATATGACTGTAATTTGACTTTTGTATTTTGGAATGCCTTCCTTGTTCATATCACATATATCATGGACGACAACTTCTTATTCAATGCTATCAGTTTTAATATTAAGATAAGTTTAATTTCTCTAAATCTGTTTGGCTTACGCTGCTCTTTGTTGTTGTCTAGCTCCCTCCTTTGAATCTTGGTACCTTTGTATAACATTTTTGAGAGTTTTTTCTTGTGTTGAAGAATGTTCTCTTCTATTTTGTTTGAGGTTAGTTTCAAATGGTTCTTAAAATTATTTTTAAAATTATTATTACTACGTAGATTTTAATAAATAAATTTTTATTACTTTAATTATTATATAATTTTATTTTCGTTCGTAAAATTAATTTTAATTTCGATTTTATCTTTTGAAAGCAACTGAAATTAACTTTTTGGTGTTAATTCTTCTCCATTAACTTTTGACTTTTTGGTGTTAATCTTAACCGCTTAAATTTTTTTCTAAAAAAACTGGATGGTGGCCCATATACCAGAAATACCACGCAATTTAATACGCGTCGCCTCAGAAGATGCTTGAGCGTTAAGGAAAGAGTTCACTGGCACAGTTCCGTGGAACATATCAAACACTACGCATTCATGAAGACCACGGGCGGCGCCGGCAGTCGACCACAGATGCGGATGCTGCGGTCGAGGTCGCCGCCTCCGCCGATACCACGACATGTGCCGATGAGGGGGAAGGTTCTTAAGGCCGTCCTGAAGAAGGTTTCGTCGGCTCTCTGCTTTTGCTGTGCGGATACCGGAAAGATACACCCCGTGAAGGCCTACGACGGCCGGCAGAGCAACTAGAAGAATCGCCCACGAGTTTTCAGGTCATGTAGAAACTTCCCAATTGCAGCAGGTGGTTTGTATTCGATTGAACTGCTGGAGATCGACGGCCATGAATTCGACTATATTTAGAAATAATGTAGGATTATGTAAAGCAGGAGTTTACATTTCTCACGATACGATTTTTAATTTTATTTTTCTTAATTTTTGTTATGACACTACCCTTTTCATTTATCAAGTCATCGGTGGAACGCACTTGCCTTTCCCTCGACCGCAGACTCACCGTTCCCTATTCACGATCCTCTGCTTTTTCCTTTTTGGGTCCGTTTGAAATTTGAAATATAAAAATTTAAAAAAAGAAAAAGGAATTTTTTTAAGATTATTTATGTATGTTACGAAATTTTTAAAAATTAATTTAAATAAAATTTATAAATATATTCTATTTAAATATTTCAAATGTAATTTCATTTTAACCTTAATAATTATAATAAAAATTAAATTACATTTATTATAATATTATTTTTACAAAATTTGATTTCAACAAATTTATAATTTAATATTTCATAAAATTCAAATTCATTATAATTGTATATATTAACCATATCTATATATTATACGTTAATTTTTTTAACTTATACTTACATGTATTTTTCAATTTAAATTTTTTATTTTTATTATTTCTTCAATTATTCTTTCATCTTCTTCCATGTTGAGATAAAAGAAAAGACACTTTCTAACATAAGATCAGAAGTTGAATGACAATGCAAGTTGAAGGGTGAATCATGAGGTAAGATAAAAATTCACGAGGTTAGGAATTTTTCGCCAAAGGTGAGGTTGGATATAAACTTTGACATAATCATAAGTTCAATAAAAGTTGAGAGTAGTTAAACTTTTACTAAAAGTCAATAATTATGATGGTGTTACATGATCTTTTGTATAATCGTTGATAGGCAAATGACAAAAGAGAGGCTGAGAAAAGTCAGAGGAAAGTCATGAGATTTTTCGTGTAGTCTTGAATTTAGTGAATGTTGGATGAGTTTAAACAAAATACACAAGATTAAGAAAGTACATTGTGATGAAATTTTTACTTGTTGTAAGAATTTTTTCGACTTAAAGGGTGAGATATCGTGGAAAAAACCTATAGTTATAATGATGGAAAAATTTAAAATTTGGAATACATAAATATTTGAAAATCTAAAAAAAAAAATCAAAATTTTCTTTTCCAATATTTTCAAGGTGTACGACCACCCCTTAAGTTACGATTTTGTATGAAATCCTCTATCGTCCCAGAAGAGTGTGAAAAGAGAGAGGGAAAAAACTGTTTCCGAACTACAAACGGTAAAAAAACTCCTCAAACATACGCATTTTAATGAAACTGATAATGAGCTCGATACGGCGGTCCAGCCCAGGCCCAACCTCACTAGCACTGTAGTACGTCGACACGGGTCAGGCCTTTTTTAAGCCCAGGTTATCGAGTTCCCCGGCTCTCGAATACAGACAAAGATTGTACCATTATTTTTTTGAGTGGACAACTATTTTGGATCTGTGTCTGACGTGATAGCGAGCTTGGATCCTGCTGCTTTTTTCGGATAAGGTCGTAATGCCATCTATATGGAAAAAAATGATACCATAACATGGCACAAAAAAACTTGGCTCTTGCTCATAATTTGAATTAACGAGGATGAATCATCGCCATCGTGATCCCAAGGATAACGATGAGGAAGTTGGGCCCTATATTAACCCTTTTTCGGCCCAATCAACAGTTTGTCAACAGTTTGTACGCTTGAAAGATGGCCCGAAGCCTAGAACAAAAATGTCCGACGCTACTTAGAAAGATCAACGTAAATAATAATAATTTCTATAAAAAAAATTGAAAAAAAAAGCCCTTTCTTTCCATTTCAGATTCATGAGAAAGTTGGGAGTGGCGTTACATGAGAAAAGAAGAAAAAACCAAAGTCGGGAGGAAGTGCTTTCTGCAGTGAAAACAACCCAAAATGCCCTAGAATTTTAACGCTTTTCAGAAATCCAAACACCAACCCAAAAAGGTGCCTTAGAAGACAACCAAACCAGATGCCCACAAGAAGGGGGTAGGTCTCCGGTCACTTCCTCCCTCCCCACAGCCACAGGGCGGGTACCTTTTGTTTTCCAGTGAAGTAGAAGCCACCGCACCAGCTTTTTCAAAAAGGAGCCGGGGAGGAGGAAGGAACACACGCACCCCCACCCCCCAGATTCTATCATTTTGACTTTTGATTTGTGTTTGCGTGGTTACGCTTGATCACATGGCGTGTTCCTTGCATGGCATCGATAAAGATAAGCTTTTAACGTCACGTCGGCTTACTGATGACAAATGGAAAACAGGTGATTAGTCAAGTGACCTACAGGTCGATGTTTGTAAACACAAATTGTCATGTATAGCTACCACATCATATGTGTGTCTGTATGTGTATAAATATATATAAATATATATAAATATATAAATATATATGTATAAAGTTTTACGGTAAAAGAAATATAGTAAATTTAAATTTTAGAATATTTGTAACTTCTTTTCTTGCTGGTAAATTGATTTTAATAAGACAAATTTCATTAACATGTAATACTACACATGCCTTCATGTTCATCGTAAATATATTCCCAGTTAATTAGTAAGTAGTTGTTGATCAATAGTTAATGCAACAGTTGGGCTGTCAAGGCCCACCCATCTCTCATTCTCCTAACCACAACAACTTTTGATTCCTCTCCTTTCTTCTTTTCTTTTTTTGCTTTTTTGTCTTGCATATGATCGAAATGATCCATTGCACTGGGTAAAGGTGATGGGAGCACATGGGAGTAGTGGGCTAATCCCCAAGAGGGACTTGTCACCAAAAGCGAGGTCCTTTTTCTGTGCGTCAAATTCCACTTGGAGTCTATTCCACGAACAGTGATGCTTCTGTGCGCTGCCTATAAGTCTTCCGATCAAATCCAGACACGTAACGGTACGTATTCCTTCCCATTACATATTACATAACGTACGTATCCTTCTCCCAAGTAGCTAGTCTCCTGTATCTCTGCAGGTGCCAAGATTTGCTGTGGATTTGCATGGTCCCATGGTGGCAAGGAACTCTGTCACATGATGCATCATATTGTGTACGTACGTACACATTCGCATCAACCCCTGATCCCCGAACAGTGCCCTTCAGCAACATCAACTGTTCACAAACTTCTAAAAACTAATCAAGGTTTTATTTGTTTCGGTTTCGTTTAAGGTTCAGGATTTGTTAGTTTTGTAAAATTGAAGTTGAAGGTAATAAAATAAATGAGTTGAACTTTACAATAAAGAATGATGTGAAAGTTTACATATGAAAGTCTGTACAATAATGATGACCCGAAGGAATTTATATGAAATTGTTATCGACAAGTATATCATCATCACCTTATCCACATTAATCACCTTAAGATTAAGAACCAATAATTAATTCAACTTAAATGGAAATTTTATGATAGAGAAATCTAATAACGTAAACTATATGGTTGATTCAACTCATTCATGCATTTATAACACTACAAGAAAAATAGCCTTTAGTGACAGATTCGTTTTTGAATCAGTCACAATTTTTTCTAGTGACATATATTTAGATATCTATCACTAAAAATCATAATGATCCGTCACAAAAAATGAGGGTTTTTTGTAAAACCCTTTGCCCTCTCACGTGCCCTAACCCTTCACCCTCTTGCAAATCCTCTGCATCCACTGAACGTTGACCTCGCCAGTTCATCGCTTATCCACCATCTGTGCCCTCCGCCCCCTTGCCTGTCCATTGACCTCGCTCGGACGTGCCCTCTACCCCCTTGCACGTCGTCTACATCAACCTCTTGCCCACCTCGCCCATCCTTACTTGTCTGTTGTCTACATCATCCTCGCCATTGCCTCCTCCCACACGGTCGCTCAGATTTCCCTCAAAATCCCTTTTTGCCATGCCCGTCCACGCACCCTCCGCTGCATGCACCATTGAATGTCGCCCCTCTCCATGCACGATCGTTGCCTGCCATGTCTTCCACACCCCTGTCTCTACAGGTTGTTTAGTGGCACGCCTGTTAATTTGCTTATTTTATGTGTGTTGAATGTTTGCGACTTTTCGATATGGCTTTTAGAATTGCATTTCACATAGACTAGAAACAAGAATCATTATAGAGATCATGACACTTTTTGTGCCTCTTTTTATTCATTGCTGTTTCTTATCATTGTTCAAATTATTGCATATTTTAGAAGTGCGTGATTACAAATTTTAAGGTAGAAATTTTCAATTGACAACATCATGCACTACTTTCTATATAATTTTGTTCTTTTCTTTTCCTATAATTAATTGTGTGTTATTATTATCCCATGTAAATAGTATTAGTCAATGTAATCATATTGTATCGTTATATTTTCCTACTGTTATCATGATAATTAATCAACATTGTTATGTTTTCTATTATTTATATATACATTATTTGTTGTGTTTTTTGGCATGTTTGAATTTTTTTATTTATTCATAGTTGTTCATATATTTAATGGGACTTGTTTCAATTGTATTTTTCTATACCAATGTTATAGTTATTACTTGTAACTTTGTTATTGTAGTACTACTTATCTATGTTTGATAGAAGAAAAATTCAAACTTTTATTTATGGTTCGTTGATAAGATAGATGTGGTAATCAGAATAGTTGGGATATTTTTACACATTATCTAATGGTAGGTTTGATTCAAAAAAGGTTTCAAATGTCATAGGATAATGTTGTCAACAATTAAACTACTTTGAACCATTGATTGGACTAGTTTGAAAAACAACTAGTGGCCTTCTAGATTAGATTCCAGTTCAGTTTCGAAAGCAACCAGTGGCCTTCTGGTTTATTCAATGAATGTGTGGATGTTTTTTTCCAATGACATTTGAAATGACTCTAATGATTTCATTTCTATATATTTAATGTGTTTGACATTCAACTTTTTTTAGCAAATATATTGTTATATAGTAACGTGAATGAATTGCATGTAGTATGTATTGAAAAAGGAAAGTCATGACATCTAAAAATAGAGTTGACTATAATGACACTATTCATAGTTTAGATGAAACTTTAAGTCTAGAATCGTCTCTACCATATTTTGCACGACAATCAGAATTAACACCTGTAGACACATCAAAAATACCTTACGAAGAAACACATTTACAACCACCTTCTTTTGAATCTAAGCAGACATTTGCTCCATCATGCAAGGCACGTGATGTAGATGAACAGACTCCAATGACAGGGCGATTAAGAAGAAGAAGAAGACCAACCTTACTTGCAAAAATAGTAAAAATGACTTTAGAATAATGTTTGCAGGTACAAGTCAATTAATACAATCAACCAATCGATGAGTCTACAAATGCAATTTCGCAATTTTGTGGGCAAAGAATGAGGAGCTATTCCCCATTCATGTAAAGACATGACATATTACTTCACAAACTAATAAAGATGATGTTTTTCATAAAATTCAAGTATACTCTCGATACAGCTAATATTTTCCTTCTTATTGATAACTTGCATAAATGAATGTATATATGTTACTTGGTAAGAGCACTTTGAAATCCCAAAAACAGTAGGCATTAATAATTGGTTACTTCAAAGGATCAACCACAACTAGAGGTTTTGGAAGTATCATCTTTATGCTCTTTACACCAAACATGGTTGCACCGAGGAATTTCCAATAGAGATCGATAAATAATTGCATCATTCTCGAGCAATGGCAGAAGTTAGTCTAATATTGGTCATTAGATAACTTTAAGGTATGTATTGATTTTCATAAAACTGTGAGTTAAGTTTTCATACTGTATGAAATTCTAATGTTATTATCTACACATATTATCAGGTTTATTAACATGATTCTTTCCTTTAACAAGGACCTATAATTTATACTGACATTCTATGTAATACAAATTGTGAGTTTGTAATTTTGCATATTTGGTGTGGCACATACAAGAAAGTTTCTGTGTTTCTCATTTGATGTAATAAAGCCACCTTATTCTATTACTCATTGATGAATTATATGCACATAACATTGATAATTCTAGTTGAAGCTTAGATGCTCAATATCTAAGGTTGCATCCAAGAATTTCACTGAACATGGAACATCTTCAAAAGTATTTATGATTCTATTTAGCTGTACACCAAAATTAGTATATTCATAGCAATCCAAAACCATACCATGAAAAAAATAGTTCGAGAAAAATAAAGCAACATATAACAAACAAAATCAATGAATATAACAGTTGTTAATAAAATCACAAGCAAAAAGAGTATCTACATCAACATTAAACACAACTATTTCTCTAGAGCATGAATATGATCTTTGCCCATGTGCAGGAACAGTATGTCACCCTGCAATAATGACAATACTCATTAGCCATGGACCATAATATGGACACTGTGTGGATAAGAATCTGTAAGAATTAAATGTTTTTTTTTTTACTGTTGGTGTTAATGTGCTTGTGTAAGGTTATGTGAGTAAATGGATATCTGTTTACCATTAGGTCCGTCTCCCACTACCAATGTATTGTATTTGTCATCCTTAATCAAACTACAACCATCATTTTCAACTAATCTCACAGAACCAAATAACATCATGATGTCTTGGTAAGCATGATATTAAGTGAAAATTCACAATGTGCTGGGTTTCAAGATTGATTTTTAATTTAAACTGAGATTAGTTAAGATTATAGATGACTTGGATTATGCAAAATCAAATCAATATTATAAAATATCTAGATTATGATATTGGTTTTTATGGTTTGTTTGGATGTGTGGTATTAGTTATTTTCCTATTCATGGTATGATCTGGCTTACCTCTTGTTGTATGTTTGGCATGTGCAATCTTTCTTGTTCGATTTTCTGCTGATGGTATTAGTTGTACTCTTGTTTCTATCCTTAAACTCCATTTGAATATTGACTTGTAGGGGCACAATGATCAAAATGTACAAAATCAATCACAATTGACATCAAATTATTGTCTGGGACAACGTAGTATTGTGTGGGTTGCTGACGCATACGTGAGTATGGTGTAATGTAATAAATATGTTGGTACCATATAAAACTTACATATTTATATATACAGTTTGTGATAGTCTTATGGTTGTGAAATTGAGTATGTATATATTTAATTACGTGTAGAAGAAAAAAACAGGCATTGCACCAAGCAGAAGTGACATGTATGTAATGAGTAGAAAACACAAAGATGGAAGCATGATTGATGCAAGGCAGCACAAGTTTCAGTAAGACTATTGCTTTTTTATTTTAACAAATAATACTTTGAATTCATACATCAAGCATGGTTGTATGCATATTAAGAATGACTTTGATTTTTTTTTATAAAATAAGAACAAATAGAAGAAATAAGACAAACACAATGGTCACAGGGGAATACTAATAAAGATGTGCTTAGTCCATATGATGTACTAGGGTAGGTACTTGGTAAGGAATAATGTGGATGTATACGAGTGCTAGGGTTAGGCCCCAGACCCATAGATTATTGGTCACCATTTACAAGATAAAGTTGTTTAGATAGATATGAATTTTCTACTCAATCATCAAGCTAGGGATGAGAGTTGGGATCATATGGAAGATTGGGTATCATCAATTCAAGCTGAATTGATGGGGATGAAAGAATTATTATTACAAGTAAGTTTATTGATTATTATGTTTTTCATTTGATGTACATAGTACTATGCATTGATGGTAATGTTATAAATGTAATTGTATTTATTTTTATATTGTAGCTTGTTTTGACACTTAGCAACCCACAAACACCATTTTTTTTAGGATCATCAACTCATATGAGTTCACCACCTTCAAGACAACAGGTACTTTTTTTTATATCAAAAGTTGCTGCATTATATTTATTTGATAAGATGTTTCAAGTGTCTTTAATTCCTGCCAAGTAGAAAATGTAATGTTTTATTGAACTTTTCATATGCAGCATGCCTTGTCATTTTGTCCATGTTCAGTCCATCTTGGCCTTGAAGTGGTTGTTATTGGGTTATTTGTTAGTGAAGATCTGGAGAAGTTGGTACATGACACTCCTTTAGGAAGTGAAGGTTGTAGTAGAGAAGGGCACACCATTATTTAGGCCATTTAGAAGATTTATAATGATAGGAGATACAATTGGAAGTAACATTGCTTGGTTTTGTAATTTTGTAAGTATCATGTTAGGTAATTTTATATCTGCAATTTATCATATATGATATTGTGTTATGCATTTTATATTTTCGTATTATCTAATACTTTTTATTTGAAATTGTTGTAAGTGCAATTCACAGATAATTGCTGTATGATATAGGACTTCATCGAGATTATGGCCTTTTCAAATCAACATCAAAAGTACTGTTATTATTTTTTAGTTTTGAATTCTCCTAGGATAAAATAACATGATGGATGTTGTGATGGATATTATTAGAAGTTAATGAATATGTTTAGAAGTGACAATTATGCTTTCTACCTATTTGAAATGATAATGTTCTTAAATGTGTGTGATTTATACAATGTGGATGTGATTTATGTGAAATGTCAATTTATGCAATTATGCTTTTTAGTTCAAATGAATGCATGAGATTGGTGTTATACATGATTATGTATCCGTCACAAAAAGAAATTAGTGATAGATGTATCCATCACAAATAACTAATTTGTGACGGATCATACACTAAAAAGTGACGGATGAATTCGTCACAAATGTTAATATGAATTATAATTCATAATAAATATTGACAGATGAATCCATCACTAATATAAGATTGGTCATCCGTAATTGCCTTATTAATGAAGAAGTTTTTGAATTTAGTGATGGAACATATATATGTCACTAAAATGTCAATAATAGTGACAGGTTCCCATCCATCACTAAATCCTATATTCGTGACTAATTCAATTTAGTGCCACCTCCTTTAGTGACAAATTTTGTGACATTTAGTGATAGATTTAACTATTACTAAAGGATGATTTTCCTCTAGTGATAAGAAATATGAGGTGCCACTTATGTACGTGTGTTGTTCTAATAATCTGAAGACTGATGCATGCATGAGTACCTAGTGCCTTAAAAAACACAAGCAATGAGTAATGAGAGGTTCATATATAATTAAGGAGAAGGACAAGGGCATCCAATGTGGTTATTTAATTTATGGCCTGAAATCTATAGCCATATTCAGCTTAATTGATCAATACAAGCATAAAGATTTTTGATGAAATTAAAACCTTAAGAAACACAGCATGCAAAGGAAAATAAATGAATAAAGGATGTTCAAACTATGAAGACAACCTAAGAATACTACTGTATATTTATAGAATCATTGTGTTTCATCAAATTTCAGCATGTTCAAACTCCTGCTCTGTGCATCATCAATCATCCTCTAATAATTTTCCTTTCCCAACTATGACTCCATACCATAATGTGGACATGGTCGCATCCCATTCTAATAATGACTGCAAATTAATTAATAACACAAGCATACAAAATTAGGTTTGAAGTTGATGCGTGGGCATTGGGAATCACTTGGTTCACTTGTATAGCAATATTATAAATACAACTAATTAAAGAAAATGAACCGGGACAAGTCAGTGCACTATTTCTTACACCAATTAATCTTTAAAGAAAAGACTTAATGCATATATGTGTGATATTTCACGACACCGTGATTGCCTTTTCAAGTTTCTAAATATTTCTCTACCTATGAAAAGGAATTTTATTCAGTGATATTGAAATTTTCATTCATAGAAATCGATTGATGTAGTTAGTGATAATCGATTAAATCTTATTTATTGTGAAAATTTCCAAAATTTTCTATCCTACACAAATCACTGCTTAGGTAAGCCAACATGTGACCTTGTTTAATTCTTAATTAGGCAAACGGGGTTTTCTTCAAAAGGGTAATGACAATAACCTCTTGTAATGTCTTAACACTTCTTGAAGTTTGAATTGAAGAGAACTGGAGGTGTCCTTAATTAATATGCTGCTCGACGTCTCTCATTGTTGACCATGACAGATGCATTTGTTTGTATTAAAATCTTTTGTCAATGTCGCTATTGTTTAATTAGTACACTTTTAAAATAATTTGTCATTTTGTTGCATTTTTTACTGTTGTTAATCCTGGAATCATTGTATTTCAATTTTTTCCTTGAAGTTTTTCTTGTAACTTACGTCTCTTATAAATAAAACCTTCGATCTAGTGCAAGGGCATATTTTTCACTCTTTGTCCCTTCTTTCTAATGTGTTTCAACGAAACCCTTTTAAATTTTTTTATCTTAATTTGTGATGGCATTCAAGGTGATTGAAAGTGTGTTTTTATTATGGCATTAGAGTGGAATGACTCTGTTGGATGATAGTCCTACATCGGATGTTTTATCGATGAAGATTGAACTTATAACATAGTGAAAATCTTTTTAACTACTTAACTGAATTTTGTTGATATATGAGATCACTTTCAACATGGTATCAAAGCATCAGGTCATGGGCTCCACCTCATCAAAAAGTAACATATTGTGCACATGCATGAGAGTGTTGGATGATAGTTCAACATCAAATGTCTTACTAATGAAGACTGAGTTTATAACATAATGGAAATCATTTTAACTTTTTAGCTGAATTTTGTTGATATATGGAATCATTTTCAACAGACTCGACGACGGGACCAAATTAAAGGTGCAAGATTTGGAAGCTACAATCAACTATTAGGTGTATTCTTTCCTCATTTTAATTTGCTAAGAGAAATTGTAGAAACTATGTTTAATTTAAGCTGTCAACATCATACCATCTTCCATAGTTAACCCAAATAAATGGGTCAATTGATTCTCAAGGTTTTTGTGGTTTTCTCAATGGAACCAGTAAACAACTACAATGACTGATCTCTAACAAGAACAACTATGATATTGTTATTCTCGTTGAAAATCCCCAGTATTTAAATTATAGCTTGGGTTAAATCTTCTTCCTGCTTTGACCACAATATATTAAGCACTTTGCTTGAAGAAGTCCCAAGTCTATTAGTTTAAATAGTTTGTTTGATCGAGTTCTAGAATAATATAATCTTTGGGCCGCTTATGCTTGTCCTACCATTGAATGTGAATTTACTTTTCTCAATCAATTGCAAACTCTTCTTCTACCAAGTTTTTCTGATATTATGTATTCCTACATATATTGCATGCAAGTATATGAGATTAGATCAAAACCTCTTGAAAATAATGATACTAAGAAGAAGTTTCCTTTTCTAAAAATAGACCAAGTAGATGTGAAAAATCTAGAGGAGGAAGAGGAAGCCTAAACAATTAGAATCTCTTCTCAAGGAAGAGGCTAGCTAGGTTTTCACAAGAATAATATACCATATATATGTACTCTAAGAATCAGAACAACGATCAAAAGAGGGATCATGCGAAACGTCAAATTGGTTGTACAGCTGTTGAATGCCTGCATAGATTTAATTATTTTTTAAAAGAAGCTAGTTCCTAAATCTTTGGCTGCAAAGAGCGATGATCAACATAATATTGAAGATTAATTGATACATAGATAGTGGTGCATCCGCACATATGACTGCAAACTCTAGCAGCTTAATTGATAAATCCTCTTCTTTGTTTCATGTTGTGATAACGTTAAAATTGCAAATGGTGATCTTTTAATTGCATGTTAAAGATCGATACTGGTACAATTGTTTCTTGTTCTTGAAGATTAATGGTAGAAGAATAATTAACGTTAATTAAGAGTTTTGCATGTTTCCCAATTACCGATGATATAAATTATAATGCTGTACGTTTTTATCCTATTTGGTTTCAGAATGGCTGACCCAGAATTTGACTTGATTGTTAGTTCGGGTAAAAAGAAACAAAGTACTTATTTACATAATTGAAAATCAAGGAGATGTTGCTTGATCCGTATCTGAAAAGAATTTGCGGGACAAATAAATTTGTATGATAAATGCATATATATATATGATTATGTCAATTTTGTATGATGATATATAAATGCATATATCATACCAAGTTCAGAACTTTTGGTTGTAGATGCTTTCCGTATCTGAAGATAATTTGCCGGATAAATAAATTTTCTCCTAATTAAGATTCCCATGTGTTTTCACAGGATATATATTTTTTCCGCCTTTTGGCAAAACTTATACTAGTAGACGTGTCATATTTGATGAAAAGAATTTACTTTCCGTATATAATCCCATAGCCCAGCTAATTATACCATAAAGCTTCCAATAACACTGAAATAGTTAAGTATAATGGCGATTATGAGGTGTCTCCTCAAACTGCTAATTAATTCAGAGTCAACTATATATATATATATATATAGCCAAATAACTCAAGATCATTTAAATGAGGAAACCCCACAAACTATTGATGATACAACCATATATAGGGTCCGAAGACATTAACCATTTAAATGAGAAAACCCCATAAACCATTGATGATACAACTACCAACTTTGAAAATCTTCGGTTTATTACTAACAATCCTTTGTAATAACGTTGTACTCTTAATGTTAAAATAATATATCTTATATTAATAAATGTAAGAAATAAATTAAACTTAATATATAAAGAATTTTTTTACTTATTGTCATTTAATTTTAAAATGAAAGTTTAACATTATGTTAGAGCAAGTCCACGTACATTCATTGATAGACATTAGTAGACATAAAAATTAAAAATAAGTCACAAGTGTGAGAGAGTGTTAGAATAATCTTGTATTGATAAATATAATGAATAAATTAAAATTCATATATAAATTTAAAAAACTCTTCTATTCATTGTTAATTAGTTTTAAGATTAAATTTTAACACGTAAGAATACATATTTTCGCAATTCAATGCTGCATAAATGATACACAAATTCAAAATAATTTCTACATTTTTTATCAATTTCAATCTCCATTATGGCTTGACTCTTAATGTTAGAATAATCTGATAAATATAAGAAATAAATTAAATATAACATATAAAAAACTTTTTTACTTATTGTCATTTGATTTTAAGATGAAATTTTAACGTAAGTTCGCGTACATTTACCTATGAATATTTATAGGTATAAAAAATTAAAAATAAATTACAAGTAAAAGGAAATGTTAAAATAATTTTATATTAACAAATATAAGAAATAAAATAAACTTTATATATAAAATACTCTTCTATTCGTTACTAATTAATTTTAAGATTAAATTTTAACACTTAGAATGCAGATTTTCACACTTCAACGCCGCATATACGATACATTAATTCAAAATAATTTCTACATTTTCTATCCATTTCGATCTCCATCACATCATGGCTTGTTCAACTAGATTCTCAGGTGGCTCATCGTACGACTGCACGAGGTCCCAAACACTTACTGCAGACGCCTGTTCCACGAATGCCCCCTTCAAGCCGCATCACATCGAGTCCCTTCCCCTCTTCCCATCTTCCCATCTTCCGATCAGGTGGCTCACGTACATTTTACATTATTAAAATAATTAATTAATAGAAAATTTTTTATAAATACTATAAATTTTTTAATTTTAATTAACATTTTTAATATAAAACTATTTTTCTCATCATATGACTGCACGAGAGTTTTTATATATGATTGAGCAAAGGAAATTAGGTGAATGTTTGTTCACCACTCAAATTTAGAAATGGAAAATAATTTCAGAAGTTTTTAAAAATTTTTGGCATTAGGTGACAGATGGAAATCAAGAGTTTAATTTCCTTGATTTTTCCTAACAAGTCTAATCTAAAAAGAAATAGATTTTTCCCTTTTTTCACTCCTACCTTCGAGAAAAGGGAAAACTTTATCTGCAACCCTCACCTACTACTCATCACCTATCTACATTCATCAATGATCATTTTCCATCACATGTCGTCGTTCGTCTCTCGCTTGCTACACGTGGCTTGCCACACATTGTCGTTCATCGCCAAGCTTCATCACCCACGGTTGCTTAGATTTCTTTGTCTACACTTGTTGTTCACCACCTGGACATGGTCACCCACACTCTTTGCAATATAAAGAAATAACATATAAAATGCATGTAGATATGTTACTATGTCTATGTGAAACAAAAGAAATCTGTAATTAATTGATTTATAATAATTTAGATGGTCTAAATTCAAAACTATTATAGTAATTATTATTATACTACAATTTCAAATTCTGTTACGAAAGAATTTTGTTATATTAACATATTTACAAAAATTTAATTTCTATTTGTACTTTTTGTCAAATATTAACACTTCCTGATTTTTAATTTTTATCTTTACTTTCTATTAGACACTAATACCTTTTATTTTTTATTTATATTTTTAATTTTCTTTTCTATCTAAACTTTCCATTTTTATTCCCATATTTTAGACAAACACTAATGATACGGAGAAAAACTGAAAAAGTCCAAAAAAAGGTCAGGCAAAACAGATGGAGCTACCAGTGAGGGGAAGTTCGAGGGAGGCGGAATTTGTTTTTTCACCCAATGGTGAGGGCAAGAGAAATTTGGTAGCCAGAGGTGACTTTTTTACGATGGTAAATGATAAGAAAAAATTGAAATTTTTTCGGACGGGGAAAAAACTTTCCTCCACCTACACAAACACCACCAAATATATATATATATATATATATATGTATATGTATATGTATATATATGTATGTATATGTATCTAGAGGATTCATAAGATCTATATATACCTACAAGGTAACTTTTATTTTTTAATCAGATAACTTGATGTGTGTGAAGATAACTCAAATTTTTAATTGAATAATTCTTTCTTTGCTTAAAAAATTGTATCTACAATTTTATAAAAAAAATTATATTATCTTACAATCACGGATGTCTATAGAATTTTTTTATATAAAAAGAAAGTTTTTTCTTCTTCTCTCTACCCTTCATCAGTGTCGGTTGACTGTCTCGTGTGTGCTGGGATTTCTGACAGGTGGGTGGCGATAATTAACTGCAATGTCTTTAAGCTCCACTGCCCACACCTGCGTCCTGCGATTGTTCCTTGTACGTACGCACACGTAGAATATATCAGCGACTTCGTGAGGTCCCCCCCCCCACTCCACTTTCTTTTCCCCTTCCTTTACGAATAATAACATTTTTGCGTTTTCTTAATTCAAATCCTGGTCTCCTGAAATTCATGGCGTCATTAATTATGCATGGGGGTCCTGCCTGAGCAAGCACGAAGTGCCAGGGATTGATGATTATCGAAATATCATCGATTTAAAAATGTAAATGATAAGATTAAAATTGAAGCCTTGTTTGATGTTGATTTAAGTTAATTTTTAAAATTATTTCTAATATCATTATTACTACATAGATTTTAATATATAATTTCTTATCACTCTAATTATTATATAATTATAATTCTGTTTACGAAATTAATTTTAATTTCATCTCTATCTAACTTCTAAAGCTGATTATAACTACCATATATTAAATTGATAATTATCATTGTGTAAGACCAATTAAGATATCATAATCATGTTCTCTTTTCCTCTGTCGTAATGGCATGCTGCAGGGGACCAGGACTTGTTAAATTCGTATAGGACATGGTGGTAAGTATCTCTCTCTCTTTTATTAATTATTTGGTGTGTGTGTATATATATATAATCATTCTTATAAATTGCATTAAAATTGAAGAACATCGTCATGAAAAAGTTGAATAAAAAATACAGAGAAAAGTTCAACCTATGAAAGATTAATTAGTATATACGCTCAATCAAGTTTATCCATTAATTGTTATATATATATTATCATTTTGAGTAAGAAGCTAGAGTTATTCTTTGATTAATTAACGATAGAGAACACAGAAGAAACACAACATTCATGCAGGTAATTAATTTGACGATGTGACCTAATTATCCACATACAATTAAATCTCTTCTTTAATTATTATTTAAATTTAAAAAATTACCATTATTTGAGAAAAACATCCATGCCGTTAACTGTCCAAGGAAAGAGAACCGAAGAAAGCATACATATGGAATTAATTAAACTTTCGTATGTACTCTAGTGGCTGAAAGGTCTTTCATTAAAATTTGTCTCAAATTCAAAATTTCACTAATACAGTAGAATTATCTGTTAGAATAGTTTTATATTGATAAATATAATGAATAAAATTAAACTTAAAATATAAAAGAAATTTTCTACTTATTGTTAATTAATTTTAAAATAAAATTTTAACGTGATATCAAAATCAATTTACGCACATTTAGTCATAGACACTTTACAGACATAAAAAATTAAAAATAAGTTAAAAAAAGTTAGAATAGTCTCGTATTAATAAATGTAGGTAATAAAATTATTTTAAAATATTAAAATACTTATTTTTAATTAATTTTAAATTAAAAATTTAACATTATCTCAGAAATATTTTTTTTTAAAAAAAAAAGCCTTCTCTGAGCTCTCTCTCATGACATCCCTACATCCATTCCATCCATCCAGAAAATGACATTACATTTTCCCCAGCCCAGCTTTTTACTTTTTTTTTTCGCAAAGTGAAGTGAAGGTTAAAAACCACATGCAGTCATGCACCAGCACCACCTCGCAGAATGTTGTCAGCATCGTCTTTTTCTTCACCATATATATATCCAAACGTATTTATATTTTACTCCAGGAGTAAATGAAAAGAAGACGAGACCAGCAGAGAGACGACTGGGACCGTCGTTCATTATGCTTTCGTCCCCAACACCTTTGCCATTGTTGTTTTGCTTGGGGATGGTGGAGAGCACTGTTTTCCTCATGATACAGACAAATGCAAACCAGACAGGGCAACCCATGTGTCAACCTTGAGGGCGCTTGTTTGCTTCTCTTCCACACCCACCTGCACCAGGGAAGGATCCCACCAAGATGACAGACTAAACACTACTTACACATATGTGGCTCCAGTGACCTGATCGTACGTTAGTATTGTGCCCATTTTATAAATCACCTGTACGCCTCTACGTACGTACGTACCCTCAACTTTTCCTCTAGCTAGCTTGCTCTTTGGGTGTTCAGCTGTGACAAAAGCTTAGTTTATTTACCCAGAAGGAAGCTAATTTACAAATTAATTAAAATGGGAAGCAAACCACCATCTAAACTATTAATAAGCCTGAAAAATGTCAAAATTAGATAGATAAAGGCAAGGAAGCAACTCAGGAATTAGATCGGAAAGGAGCGCTAGAAATGTTTTTTAACTCATCACATGTTTTATATATATGGTAACATGCATAAGCTTCTTGATTAGAGTAGACTTTTGACCGTATTCACATCTATTATTTAATTAAAAGTAGATAATATTTACGATATTATTGAATATCGAAGAAGAGATGTTCTCAATGTTACAACTAAAAATTTTATTGCTCCTTCCAAGACAAATTAATTAAGCCAGAAGAAAGGAGAACGAAACATAACTGGGAAAGGAAAATTTGTGATTAAAAGAAGGTGAAATGGCTACGTGAAAAGGAAGGCAAACAATATATATTTTCCAAACACGAGTTAGGCTCTATTTATTTAAATTATATTTATTATGTACATTCGTTTTTTATTATGTATCTTAACTATGTTTAATAACATTTATTAAATAATTATAATATTTTAAAACAAAAATATAATAATAAAAGTTTACATCATAAATCATATAATTTTTTAAAAATATTTACCTTATCTAGATCATCTTGCCTCACCTCTTAAACAAAAACAATCTTACATTTATAGTATATTTGTTTGAGCTCTATAACACAACTTCTAACTTTTGGAGCGATATTGTAGTAATGTCTTAAAAGAGCAATGCTTGAAAAAAGGAGTGACAATTCAAGAATTATGTTTGTTTGTTAGAACAGTAGTTTTTAGGAACTTTTTGAAAATTCCAATTTTACCCTTAAAGGTTAGGTTTTTTGATAAATGCTATTAACAATATTTTAAGAATCCATTTTATTAAAGATGTTTTTAAAAATAAATAAAAGTATTTGTAAATTTTCAAATTTATAATTTTATAATGTTAAAAATATTTAAATATAAATGAATTATGTCAACAAATATAGGTCAATCTCACAAAGAATTTCAACCGTTATAATGAAATGCTTTTAATTTCAAAAATTATAATATACTACACCAAATTACACTACTCTTGGACAAATATTCTTAATTCAATCATAGAAAAATTTTAATAACTAAAATTTTAATAAATAAATTGGAAAAATGAAAAACCAAAAAATCAAATATTCCAAAAGAAAAATAGAAAACCAAAGTCTCAAAAATCTCTTATAAAATCAGCATGTGTTGAGGGTAGTCATGTCCTTTAGATTTCAAAGAGTGACTACTGTTTCGAGGAGTTGTAAATGAGTCTCTCTACTAGGTGAGAAATCAACTGTGTTGGAGTTGGTACTCTAGAATCCTAGAGCTGTTACATTAATCAAAAAATATGTTTGTTTGCACAACTCCAAAAAAAGCTTCAATATACTCGAAGAGCTAGAAGCAAGTGCAAATAAACACACCCTTAGATGGAATAAGTCATGTCAAATTGCTAGTTAGTTCTTTTTAGTGGAATTTTCTTTAGGTTTGTTTGTTTAAAAATTTAACACTATATACCGGACGATAATTACCATATACTATTATAGTATAGAGTACATTTATTAAATAATTTTAGCAATATTCTATAATAAAAATTACCATCGATTCTCTTAAAAAAAAAATGAATTTCATCTCACCTAATTCTACTACTTAAACAAACATTATCTTAGTGATTAATTAGTAGCTTATCATTATGAATGTTGACTATAAATTAATATTACAAATTAAAATAGAGCTGTAAGAATAAAAATAATAATCATAAATTGAGTTCTTTTTAGGAAAAGTTTCATAAATCTTATTCATTAGACTAGGCCAAAACCCCAATGGAGAAATAGATGAAAAAATTAAACAAAAAATGTAAGAAGATTGTCTAGAAAAAATGACAGAATCCAGTGAAAAAAAAGTGACAAGGGTAGTTCCAATCCAGTGAAAGAATCCACCTCAACCTCCAACAGATCCACAGTCTATTTTCGCAATCCAAGGGTCACCTGCGTAGAAATTAAAATCCAATACCAAAACCCACCTTTAAGATTAATAGTGTAATCGTATGTGTAACCCAAAAAGTGCATCTTCAGCGAAATGGAAGAGAAAGAACTGCAAAAGGAAACCAACAAAAATTGAGAATTGCATGTTAGTAGCTAGCTAGTTTGAAGATAGTAAGGCCCGGGCATTGATGAACCTTATGTAGAGGACCATCTGAAGGAGCCAATGGGACGTGCCAAAGCGACACAGCTGTGCAAGCAAGCACTAGGAAAGGGAATCACTGCGTACCTAACATAAAATAACAAAAAGAGGGATCTGAGATCGCCAGAGCCGCTGTTTCACTTGCCCATTCTTACATGGCAAATGTAATTAGTGTAAGTAAAGGTGGAGAGAGGAAGAGGGAATTGAGAGTGAATTATGTAAGGCAAAGGGGATCGATGTGATCCTCATAGAGAGAGAGAGAAAGAGAGAGAGAGAGAGAGAGAGAGAGAATACTAATGGGGAAGATGATTGCAGAACCACATGCATTCTCCTGCTGCGCTGCTTGTGTTTTACAATGGAATATTGTATATAAAATTTCTTGTTAACGATATATGTTTCGCGAGTTCCTTAAATGTAAGTGATCAATTTTATGGACAAACAACTGTTGTATTGTATGAAAGCTAAGATGTATGTCTAGGTATATTGTTAAATATATAATCCCACGTTGAAAGAAATGTGGTAAATTTGAACTTTAGAATATTTATAAGTTCTTCTTCACTATCTAATTAATTTTAATGCGGTAAATCTCATCATAGTATGTAAAAATTCATTTACATCATCATTAATTCTACACTCCTTTGATATATATACACGTACATTGATCTGTAATGGATTAAGATCCATCAGTAACTTTTTTCAGGAAAGACAACAATGAATTAGAAAGATGGTCGAGATCTGTGGGCGCATAAAAGCTATCCAAAATCAATAGCTTGGATTGAGATCTCTTTAATTTCATTAAACTGAAAGAATCTCAACATATAATTAATTAATTAAGTGCATGTAATATATATGTAGTTTAATTAAGTTATACTTTTGTTTGTGTTGCACCACTTTATTTATCTTTGAATTGGTTGTACTTTTTTTATATTTTTTTGGATAAAATTTTGGTCCAATTCTTCTTACCAATATCTTGTACCTTACTTATTATTTAGGTCCCGCCTTATAAATAGATCTAAGATCTTCATTTTTCTTTTTAAAAAAAAAAGTTGATAGAAGGTATTGGTACGTGGCTTGTCTAGTTTATTTGTACCGATCCAGATTCAAATCCTAATTAACGTACGTAAAAATATTGTGATTATAAAAAATTTTAAATTATCAGTCTTGATCGGTAATAAACGAAACTAGCTTGTGCGTGTGTTTATTATGAGTTAATTAATCCATACTTAGGCTGTCATGAGTTGGAGGAGAATAATGGCATGCACGAGGCATTCTCCTTCTCCATGGGGTCCTGCATCTGCTTTTGCCCTAAGCCAGCCATCAAACAAGACACGCACACAGGCGCCGTGTCGGGATCTCCTCTCTCTCTCTCTCTCTCTCTCTCTCTCTCTCTCTCTCTGTGTTCATGTGGCTTTTACGTTTTACGTTGAAAGCTAGCCGTGGATAAAGCTTTCCAGATAAGCCAAAGCCCAAACGTGAGAGTTCCCATCTTGACAGGCACATGATGGTTTCCGGTAAATCCTTGTTCAGTGGTTTATACGTTTGGAAAGAATTTTATTTATTTTAAATTTAATTCTGTAAAAAGTTTTATATATTATTACTATAGTAAAAAATATATTATTATATTAATTATTATATAATTTAATTTTATTTATTTCACAACTTTTAATTTTAATTCTATTCGACACTTAAAATTAAAAGAAACCCAAATACGCTTTCCGGTGGTCTTCAAGGGCGGATCTGCTGACGTTGCAACAGTGCCGGAGTAGCGCAGACGTGAGATCATCGCTCGCCCACCCTTCGCCCAGTCCTACTGTATTATCTTATCTTCATTCTTGACGGAAAATGTTAGATGAGATAGTTTCACGTTGATATCGATGAAAAAATTAAAAATTTTATGATACTTGTAAATTATTTTTTATATTACTTTTAACGAGAGATTATATTATTAAAAAAATTTAAATAAAAATTCAAACAGAAGGCACAGGGTAGTTCAGAGAGAGAGAGAGAGAGAGAGAGCGTGAGGGGCTCACGTGCAATTGTTGCGCTCCCCAGACACCAGTGCAGTATAAATGCACGGAAGTTACTCATCAACAGAGAGAGGTGGGGGATGAAATTATGAGACTTTGGGCTCTTTTGTTTGTCCTCATGTTCTTTTTTTAATTTTTAGTTGTATTTATTTAAGATGTAAAAGTAGATAAAAAGAGATTTATATTTTTTAAGAAGTTACATGTAATATAATATTTTAATATAAAATATTAAAATTATTTGATAAATATTATTATACACAGTTATAATATATAATAAAAAATAAAAATACACAATATTTACAATTTAAAAGTGGTGGACTCTGATTTCGAGTAATGTGGATAGTTCAGATACCAGACAGGCCACCACCATCGTCAAAAATATTCAGCCTTTCCCTTTAATTCAATCGCTTCTTCGTCCTCCCGAGCGAGTACACCGCACATGCTCCTCACTCATGGAGGAAGTAATTACAGGCGTAGGAGGGAAAGTTTAACAGCTAAGGTTAAAAAAAAGAAAGAAAAAAAAAGAGACGTGTGGGTTTGAAGTAATGTAATAAAAGTAGTTCGTCATTTTTTTATATTATAAATAATTAATTTTTTCCCTTTTTTTTTTTACTTTAAAAGGTTTGGTTTTGCTCGTCCCAGCCTGCGCGCGCCTAACTGCTTTTATTAATTTAACCCATTACTTTGTTTGTTCTTGGTTCGTTGGATTCCCGATGTCAATGGAGACTGCTTGTTCGTCGTTATTGATTAATTTTGTATTCATGAATCAACCCTTCTCATCGATCAAGATTGCTTGTTCAGCTTTGTTAAGATAAGATTCATCTCCTTGAAATTAATTGGCTAACGAGAAATTAAAAGACTTATAAGTGTTTTAAAATCCTTGTTACACTCAATTTACTTTAATATAAATGTTGGAAAAAAACTTATAAGTAATATAAATATCTTAATTTTACTTATTATTTTTTATATAAAATTATTTTTCTTAACACATCTTGAGCTTCTCATTGAATATCACGTAAATTAAGGGATAGTTTGACATGAAGTATTTTAACTCTAAACACGATAAAGAGTTCAGAAAATTATAAGATAAAAATTTATATAATAATAATAATACATAAAAATTTATATAAAATTATAATTAAAACTAAAAAACTATTACCAAACCATCTTCAAGAAAACTCGATTAAGAGGCAAAAGGGGTAACGTCAAAATTCTTAAAATTCTTAGCCTTTTCTTTTATTGTTATTTTCGGTAAAGTTTGTTTATGCACTAGTCATCATGTAACTTTTTTTTTTTACGTACTATGTATTTTAGAAAATATTTATCAAATAATTTTAATATTTTATATTAAAAAAATTATATCAAAATAATTACGTTATAAATCATATAATTTTTTAAAAAATATAAATTTTAATTTACTTAATTTTATCTTTTAAACAAATATAGATATCGTCGATTAAGGCGCTACCGATTTAACCGTATTAATTTCGAGACGGTACCACCACCACGCATGGTAAAGGCCAACGAAGCTGTTGAGTTGAAAGCTGCTGCGAGACAAAAAAAAGCTGCCGCCTCACCCTCCATTTGGTCCATTTATCATTCCCTCATGTTTCTGTGTGGCGTTGAGAGAGAAAGACAGACAAATACAAGAAAGGGTGATGGAGATCGAGAGTGAGAAGAGATTTTTTTTTTTCATTTTATATATTATTATTATTATATAGATTTTTATCTTATAATTATTAAAATTAAAATACCTTTTCGTCAAACGTACCTTCGCCTATTCCCCCCTCCTTCCGTCGAACAGTACCGTATTGTACCTCATTTGGCTTTTCTTTTTTATGAAAGTTTATTATATCCCCTTTTGTTAGCACGAATGCTCGCTTTTTCTTCCTCTTTCGTCGTCGTCGTCGTCGTCGCCGTCGCCCTGATATTTATTGAGATGTTATAAACTCGTGATGTGACTTCCAAGCTACAATAGTCCCTATACAACGCCCCCTCCCCCATCTTGGACCTTGCTTCCGAGAACATCAATATCCTTGGTCCAGAAGAAGTAGAAGAGAGGAAGAGAAAGGAGCGGGCAGCTCCACCAGGGACCTCATCCATCCATGGTGGTCGCCACATCGACGGCGACGACGACCCCACTGCTTGCCGCAGACACCAACGTCTCCACAACCTCTTCTTCCTCCATCATGCCTCCGCAGACGTCCTTGGACATCAATGTCACCGCCGACGGCAACAGCAAGAGAAAGAGAAGGCCGGCGGGGACTCCAGGTACGTACCACTCACTGAAGACGCTTCGGCTCAAACCTCACCGCGCGCCTACCCTATCTGTCTCCTTCTTCTGATCGATTCCGCTGACTTGCATGTGGAATTGGAAGACGCCCACAATACAACATAATATAGTATTGATTTGGTTGCGGATCGATTAACAGACCCAGATGCAGAAGTGGTGTCCTTGTCGCCCAAAACTCTGCTGGAATCCGACCGGTACGTGTGCGAGATCTGCAACCAAGGGTTCCAGCGAGACCAGAACCTGCAGATGCACCGGAGAAGACACAAGGTCCCGTGGAAACTGCTGAAGAGGGAGACACCAGAAGTGAAGAAGAAGGTGTTCGTCTGCCCGGAACCAACGTGCCTCCACCACGACCCCTGCCATGCTCTAGGCGACCTCGTCGGAATCAAGAAGCACTTCCGTCGCAAGCACAGCAACCACAAGCAGTGGGCTTGCGCCAAGTGCTCCAAGGCCTACGCCGTCCAATCTGATTACAAAGCTCATCTCAAGACTTGCGGTACCAGAGGCCACTCCTGTGACTGCGGCCGCGTTTTTTCCAGGTTTCATACACCACACCTGGCCTTCATTGTTCCTTCTTCTTTTGTTTCCACTTCGGATTTTTTTAAAAAGTTTTTTTGGGTGAATCGATTTGATTAAAACGGAGAGAATTGGTACGGCATGAATACTTGTATATATATATATATATATAATCAAATTGATCAAAAATGGTGAAGCATGCGATGGAAAACAAAAGCCGGTAGTGATCACAACATCCACTGCTCATTGTGTTGTCTCTGGGATATGTTGTTCCTGCACCCAAGCAACTATTTAAATACTCTTTATATAATATATTTGTTCTTCCCTCAATTGCCATTGGAGATCTGACCCACAAGCTCGTGCCTTTCCCTCGGATTCCAGCATTGTCATCTGGCCATGTAATATAATGTGTAAACATACTACATTTGATTAAATATGTATGATTCCAAATGTGCCTCGCAACTGCTTACAAAAAAATCCCTTTTTATAAAAAAAGATCGAGTTTTTTATTTTTTGTTCCTTTTTGAAATCTTGATGGTGAGCACGTACATTGAACTGCTTCAGGGTAGAGAGCTTCATCGAGCACCAAGACGCTTGCAACGCCGGCAGAGGTATTGGCACGGCGGAGCTACAATCGCCGCCAGCCGCATGCCTCTCACGCACGGCCTCCAGCCCCAGCCCATCCAGTGACACCAACTTCAGCGCCGGCGTCGCCACTTGGCCAACCACCCTCAGAATTCAAACCTCTACTCCGACTACCGCCGCATTGTTCCACACCTCCGATCCCAACAACCCAACCCCCAAGACCCACCACCAAGGCACTCTAGAGCTCCAGCTACTACCGATTCCATCGGAGAATCAAGCCCCCGTTTCACCCTCCTGCACCAGCCGCACCACCAGTACCCCCTCCCGCACCTCCGACGAAACCCACCTCCACCTCTCCATCGGCTCCCCAGCGGGTGCCAAGAACCACTTCCACGACGAGGCGAGGGAGCAGCTCAGCGTCGAGGCGGCTGAGACGGCGATGGCGGACGAGGCGAGGCGGGAGGCCAAGCGGCAGATAGAACTGGCGGAGCAAGATTTCGCCAACGCCAAGAAAATTCGGGATCAAGCCCAGGCTGAGCTCGCCAAAACCCAGATGATGCGGGACCAAGCCGTAAAGCAAATCAACGCCACTCTCCTCCAGATCACTTGCCATGCGTGCAAGCACAGGTACATGACCAAGTCGGCCAAGCCCACCTTCGTGTTGGCCTCCTCCGACGCGGCGAGCTACGTCTCGTCGGTGGTCACCGAGGGAGACGGCCGTGACCAAAGCCATCGTCCTGCCTGACGCCACTCCTTATTAACGTCAGGTTAATTAAGCGAGGTTTATTTCCTTAATTGGTCCCTTTAATTACTTTACCGCTCCATCGATCTGTAACCCCCTTTCGGATTAAGATGTTATTTGTCTTAATTAATTGTGTTTATTTTCTCCGCGTGCTTAACTACATGAATGAATGAGTTTTATTTTATCTCATTTTACTCTTAAAAATTATTTATATAATTAATCAACCTACAACGTGATCTATTATCCATCTAAACAAGTTGAAATATACGTACATATTGATTGATTATATGAAAACTAATGATCGAAATTTACTTTTTGTTCGATTTTAAAACCTTTACGTCAACGATGAGTACATGTTCCATCTGTGCGATCGTTTTATCATTCAGTTATTATTAAAAAAAATAGTTTTATATTAAAAATAATAAATAAAATTAAAATTCTTATATGAATCATTTTTATTAGTCAATTGATTCGAAGGGAGGAGGAGCGAGGCTCCGGGAGAGAAAGTCAGTTTTTTTTTGGCTTATGATTTATTAATTTTAAGTTGAATGGCTTTAATTTAACAGGGTGAAAAAAAAAGTTTTCTACGTTGAAATCCTTCGGGTGTGTATTCAATGCAGAAAAAAGGTAAAAATGATAATAAATGATGTCAGATAAAACATCGAAATAAACTCACGCGGAAAAATAGAAAAAGATTTGTGTTATTTTCATTGCATGGTAATCACGTGAGACTGATTTCTTGATTTAAGCTGGGACCATAAAGAAAATCACATGCTTAGAAGCAAGAGAAAAATATCGTTTCACGGAAATGATCGATGGCAAGAGGTTTGCATAGAGCTATCCGAAGAAATCAACCACTTTCGAGAGTGGAGGTGGATTTTCATCCATTAAAATAATATTCTAATAATTAAGGTTTCGTTTTATTTTAATTTATTTTAATTTTTAAAATTATTTTTAATATCATTATTATTACATAGATTTAATATATAAATTTTTATCGCTCAAATAATATGTAATTTTAACTTCATTCATAAAAACTTTAATTCTATTTAACTTTTGAAGTTAAAAAAAAAAATCCATAAATGTATCATAAGAGATTTCTTTTAAAGTAATAATATTTTTAAAAAAAGAATTTCTTTTCTTCAATTACGTCAATGACAGAAAAACAATATATTGAACTGCTAGCTATATGTTACTGCATGTACTTATGTATTTTTCAAATGCAAACGGTGATATTTTACTAATCCACAAATACTATTCAACGAAACCTACAATTGCTATCAAAATTCATAATAAAAATGTTTTTCCAGTCCAGGCAATTCAACGTTTCTTCTCGCCGGACGGACCTATGTAGATATCACGTAAACTTTTGTTGTTTCTTTGCGTTATCTGTACTTTTCAGGTGGGTTTACGAATAATTTTTTTTAAAAAAATTAAAATTACTTTTAACATAATTATTATCATACAAATTTTAAAATATAAATTTTTATAACTTAAATTACTACATTCACAAAATTAATTTTATCTTCACTTTTTCTAACTCTCAAAATTAAAAAAGTTACTCATAAATTACTTACTTCCAGACCTTACTTTGGGCGACACTTTTTGCATTTTAAAGAGCCTTTGTGAATGTATTTACAATTACGGCCGTTTAATCTAATATCTTCGCCCGACGAAAATAATAACGTGTTCTCCATTTTTTTTTTGGTTCATCTTTGGAAAAAAAACAATGAACCCTGCTTATTACGTGCAGTTCATTCACCTGGCGCCGTGGTTTTCAGTGCCCAGCAAGAAAACAAATCCTGGGCTCGTCTCCCACTCTTACTTCAACCGTATCTTACCCTTTTTGCCTCTATCTCTCTCTCAATCTATTGATGTATTCATATTATATATATATATACATGTATGTAATAAGCGGTGGCAACCAGTGGGACAGGCTTCTTTTGCCGAATGAGTGGAGGCCATGGAAACTGTTGTTGAGGTGGTTGTCAGGGTCTCTGATGTCCGACCTCTTTTTCACCTCTTTGTCAAGACCAAGAGAAACGAGAGGGTCTTTAATGGCTCGTTCACGGCTTCACTGTTCCTCTTGTCACCCACCCCTTCCTCGTCCCTTGGGTCGTGCTACCGTCCATGCATGATGATCCAATGACCTTGACGCCTTTCTCGATTCCTGCAACCACTGATGACGAGGACGACGACGACGACGACACGACACGACTTGACTTCACGGCCTACATCCTACTCGCGAGTCGCTTCCCAGTCATCACAAGAGCCAAAATTTTGCCAAAGCTGTTTCCCCGTAGGCCCGAAAAGCCAGCAGGATTGCCGAAATATAGGTTCTGAAAACCAAGCCACTTTGGTCTGTATTTTCATTTTCCTGGCTGACGAAAGCTTTTTTTTCTAAAAAGAAATATTATTATTTTAAATTAATTTTACCATATTAATAAAATTTTAAATTCGAGAGCAGGGTGTTTTTAAAAAAAATTTTACTATGAAAATAAAATTTCATCAAACAAAAATGCAGGCTTAACTAATCTTTAAACCAACTGGATGGATACCTTGCAGTTTATTACAATTTCGACAATGACGAAAAATATACGTATTTTAAATCAAGATCGATATAGGTGTTAGATTTTATTTTATTTTAACTTCTTCTAATTTTTAAAATCATTTCTAGTATTATTATTATTATAAAAAATTTAACATATAAATAAGAAAGCACGTTACTAATGAAGCACAGATGCATATCAAAAAGCGTACAAAGTTGCGTCGTCGTATATGCTACAAGTCAGGTCACTCAGGTGGGAACAAAGAAAAGGGAGATTAGCCAGTGATAGGCCGGCAAGAAGCTAAGCTACATTTTCTTTCATTAATCTTGCCCAATTATTGATGTTTGGATTGTTTTGGGCTGTGTTTACGAGAAGTTCTTTTCAATTTCTAAAAATACCTGATGTATAAATTTTTGTTGTTTAAATTACTATACAGTTTTAATTTTATTTACAAAATTTATTTTAATTTTAACTGTTTTTAACTCTCAAAACTAACTCATATTACGAAGGCTGCTTTAACATGTGCAGCGGAGGCTTCGACTATGGCAATGAAGTTAGTAAAGGACTAGTTAAGAAAAGTGTATTTTAAGACATGAAAAGTAAATTTTTAAACAAAAAAATATTGATGCATGGTAAAAAAGTTAAACCGATGCACATCCGCAACGTTTGCTTTTTCGTCTTTCCTTTTTCGAACTTCGCTTTTCCCGGCCTGAAGGGTGGGGAAGCAGGCAGTTTAATTTCTTGTTTGTCTGCACTACACGCACACGGGAAAAAGCTCACACTGGAGGTGACTGATGACTGGGGACGACGTCGTCTTTTAGGGTTTTGATGGATCTGAACGTTGGCAAAGTCTGCAACAACTACCAACCTGTAGGTTAAAAATTGTAAGGTAATATTTGTTTGAACGGTAAAATTTATATTTTTAAAAAAGTTATATTATTTATGATGTAAAATTTTGGTATAAGTTTTATATAAAAAATATTAAAGATATTTGTATATAATCGTGATGTATAATAAAAAATTATGATGTGTAATATTTGTCGTTTAAACAAATGGTACCTGAGATAGATAGGTGAGGATTTAAACAATTGTGATTTCTGATAAAATTTAAATGATAATAAATATAAAAAATACCGTAAAAATGGGAAGAAGAAGAAAAATAAAGAAAGAAAGAAAAAGACAACAATATTGGTAACAAAATAAATAAATAAATTTTGGTAACGTGACATTTTAGTTTTGAAAACTGTGATAAGTTGAAGTTTAAAAGTAATAAAGCAAACGGAGTTAAACTACATGTTAAATTGTGTAGTGAAAACTTGTATATGAATGAGATTTGTATAATAATTGAGAGTTTATATAAAATTAAAGTATTTTTTCTTTGAAGCTAAAACAATTAAATAATGCCTGAGACCTTATAAGTTGTATTACGAAAAATAATCTTGCATCAAGAAGAATAATGAATAAAATTAAAATTTTTATATTACTTGTATATTTTTTCATTAATTAATTAATTTTAATAAGGTAAAAATCATATCATATCAAAATTAATTTATACATGCAATATGTAAAAGTATTATGTAGAATATTTTATATCACTTGTAATTTTTTCACTAATTAATTAATTTTAATAAAGTAAACCTTAATTTCAAATCTACAGGTTGAAGAGGTTGAGATGGACTGCATCATCGAAAATTGAAAACCCGAGCCGAGCGTCTGCATCAGGTCCGTAACCTGCAGGGCTGAGCTTTCGGCTGTCACACACACACACGCGCGCAGACAAGAGACAAAGAGTGTTTGTTTGTGCGTGTCATTTTTAATCACTTCAACTTGGAAAATTTCCAAGAGAGATAGGACAGGAAAACATCGAGAAATTAAAGACTCGTATTAATGCAAATCACACGAAGAGACCAGGTTAAAATAATAGGATAGTCTGAAACCTTCGGAAATTTATATCTACCTCAACATATGCAGAAATATTTTCTAGCCAATTGGAAGCAAAAATCAATAATAATATTATAGAAAATTAGTACTTTTGGATTAATATGAAATGATGAAAAATAATGAAAATTTTGACTTATTATTTCTTAATTTTTCATTATTTTCAAAAGTACAGAGTACATTTAATTTGAAAATGAAATTGTTCCTTAGTTTCCAAACAAGTTCAAAAAAACCAAAATACAAGAATACCAAGTACATTTACGAGAGATTTGTATATTTAAAAAGTATGAAAAATGATGAAAAATTTTACTTATTATTTCTCATATTTTTACTATTTTTTATTTTTTTTATACTTTTTACAGATACAAATCTTCTTTAAATAAATAAAAAAAAGGTAGCAGCTAAAACAGGATACAAGAAGTTATTCAACAACAAAAGTTTACCATTATTAATGAGGAAGAGCCAGGTTTTTCTGGGGATAATGTTATTACAAGCTAATTAAAATGTCTGCCACCTTTAACTTTAAATCCTAATATATTCCTAAATCTTAATCATTAATCCTTCTTTTTAGGGTTTATCAAAATCACCCTTGAACCAAATTTCTATGTTGATATTACACCAAGATCGATCCGTTTCAACCCCTTTCCTTTTTTTTAAAAAAAAGGATCTTCGATAGTCAGCTAAGCAAAAGTTTTTCTTTTAAGCTCAAGCAAGACTTTTGATTTTTCAGATTTGATTGTAAAGACGGTTAAGTTAGAACACTACGTACGGAAGAAGCCACATTCAACTCAGCAGTCCTCTCAACGCACGCACGTAAGCCGTAAGGCGTTCGAACCATCCATGGCAGCGCCAGAAGCCTTACGATTTATTCGTCGACGACCTGGAGATTTTTTTAGCACACTCGTCGATCGGTCGACGGTGAAATCAGCCGTGAACCGTAACAACGTCACCAATCACCGTAGAAAAGCAACGACGCGTAATACCATTGCTCTTAAATAAAATAATTGAAGTGTTACAGTTGACGACTACATTTGCTGTTGAATTTTTTTTAGTTGTATTTATTATGTATCGTAATATTAAATAATAAATCAATTAAATAGTAGTAAGATATATAGTAAATTATAAAATGAAAATTTATACATTAATAATGATATATAAAAATTTATAATAAAAAAATATATCTCCTGAACAGATGCTGAGAAGGAAAATTTAAAAAAAAGAATATTTGAAACGAACAAAACCGACGTATAGACTAGTCCCATTTCGTTGAAAGCGAGTCCAATAAGTTTTTTTGGGGAGCCCGGCCCATTGGATTAAGGAACCGCTCAGGAGCCCAAGCCCATACCTGCAAGGCTCGCTTTTTCTTTAGCTGTCGTTTGCTAACAATATAGCACCCTTATGGTTTCGCTAAATATAGGTTTCCTTTGTTTTTAAATTTTTTTTAATTTTTAAAATTATTCTTAATAATATTATTATTATATAAATTTTAACGTATAAATTTTTATAACCTAAATTACTATACAATTCTAACTTTATTTACAAAAATAACTATAATTTTAACTTTATCTAGCTTTCGAAGCTTAAAAAAACTGTCTCCAAATTGCCAAACATGCCCCATAATAATAAGAAAAAAAGGCACACACCCACCGAAAGCATCAGAATTGACCGCATTTCCGTTAAACATTTCATGCTTCGAAAGGTGAACTGAATTCGACCCGACAAAAAATAACCCATGAATGAACTTTTACAGATAATTTAAGCTTTTTTTATGAGATAAATTAAATTTAAAACTAATATAAATAATTTTTTGATTCGTATGTTTTCTAAAAAGAAGTAACAACGTCGTTTTATTGACAAATATTCGGCAATAAAGTATTTTTAGTTGTATATAATATAATCAATCATTTGAATGTGCCACAACTAAACTATTCAAAATACGAGATGTTTATAGTGTTAGTTAAACTGTAAAGCTGGAGTTTTTCTATAATTTACGCTATAAAATTACCAATAGAAAATACGGCAGATTGTGCACGAATGACCACGCAAGCACACTAAAAAGTTCCATGTTTTTATATCCACGATAATACAGACGTATAGATAATACGTTCCACCTGAAGATTGTGATAGGTGCAGTGATCGTTTATGTTAAGTTAATTATTGTTCTGTTCTAATTAACCTTTAATAATTATAATTATAATTCTTTGTCAATATTTACGTATCATTATTATTATATAAATTTTTATATGTAAACTTTCATTATATCTAAATAAAACCAAAAATAAAGGCATCATCACTATTCTTTACCGCCAATTGGAGAATGAACTTCAATTTTTTGTTTTTTGTTTTGATAGAGGTAGGAGTTTTGCATCTATGGTATATTCTAGTTTTTTAAGAGACTACAAGAAAATCATTATCTACAAACAATTGAACTAGAAAGGTTTGTTCTTTTTGATAGGCATATTCAAACTTGTGCCAACCCTCAGAACAGCATCCAAAACTTTCTCATAAATCTAACAGGTATCTCATTTCCTTTGGGTAGTGTTGTTTCCCTTTACATGTAGAACACCACTTGGATGAAAACCTCCTTTGCAAGAGGCAAACAATGCCAGAATTAGTCGTTACCTGCCCTATCAACCATTGTATCCCCAGCCTCTGTTTTTCGCCTCCTTATCTCCGCAACCAATAAAAAAGGGCAGCATCATCATCAGGATTGTTTACCTTCCCGGAAATCTAGTTCATGCCTCGAATCTGCTAGTAAAATGATTCATACTCCCGTACATCTACCATGAAATAGCATTCCCAGGGAGTAAGTACCACATTAGACCATAAAGAAGCATGATGAAAGTTTAAAAATAAATAGAGACCAGAAAAGGAAAAGGTTTGGGCTAATTGTAAAATTCTAATGACATGAAAATTTGATATGAAAATTAGTCCAAAATAAAAACATGATATGCATCAGACAACTGCATGACTAAATAAGGTAATTTAATTTGGACACAAAAAACCAGGAGACATCCATATCAAACAAGAAGCAAACAGAAATTTAAAAATAAAGATCAAAAGTAAAGCACATCTAAGATCAGAAGGAATGATAGGAGACTTCGTATTGACACCATTGTCAACAAAAAAGAGAGAAAACGAAAGCGCTAAGACCATATTTTCTTCTTCTTTCCTCCCATACTATTTTTTCCAGGTAAAATATATGTATATTCCTAGTTGAATTTGGAAATTTTGATGTGCTAACAAAAACATGATAACAAAAGATGAACTAACTAGACATCAAAATTATGGGCAATACCGTCTTTACATTTCTAATATGTCGTCAAATTGTTAACATTAGCAGCCCTTGGATTTCCTACACCTAATATGAGCTTAGGGTGTTGAGTATTTTGGGACAGGCGATGAATTCTATATATGATGAAAATACAACTTAAATGTAAATTGTAACAAGAAGACTAATCTGTGTTCACTGATATTTCAACCCATTGAAATCCCGTTTCAAGGGAGACATAAAGGAAGCAGGTCTTTCAGGGTCCCTGCCATGAAGTCACACTGTAACTCTGTAAGAATCTGTAACTGTATGGTAATGTAAATAAGAAAGAAGCAAACCCAAGCCAAAAGTGATATGGAACATGTGTGCAAGGGTAGCGAGCACTCTATGAACAGTTAAAGAGCAATGCCTCAAAAGCAGGTTTTTAGGGTGAAAATCAGCAGAAAAAACATAAAAATTAACATAACTTATTATATAACATTGCTTATTTGAAATAACTAATGATAGAAGAGAAAAATATCAAAATAAGGTATTCTGCTGAAGGTTGATGATCAATTTGTATTTTTCAAACAATGTACATGCAAATCTTTGCAAGTATGTGCTCTTATGTGATAAAAATGGACAAGAAAGCCTAATTATTTTGTATTTTTCTATGTAACCTTGTAAAATAACAAAGTTTGGATTAAAGACTACAATTCATGGAAGATTTTCATGATGTGAAACTTTCTGTTTTATTATAAGGAACATGGGATACATTGTAACAGGGAAAATTTTCTATCCAATTACAATACTAGATGGAAGTTTATAGGTATGGATAATGCTCTCAGAACTAGAATTCACAATGGGTAGCAGTACCATTCATGGCAATAAAATGAATCAAAATAGAAAAATAACAACGCAAATATAACATGGCCAAGGAATATGTCTTTAACGCCAAACTAACATATTTTCTTTGATAAAAGATGATCTCCCATCTATGACTGGTTACTTAAATGACCGTCACTAGAAATAATAGTGTAAGTCATTGATGGGTAAATCAAGAGTAGAGGACATCAATTTATGGGACATAAGGCCTTTGGAAGCAAACACGTCGTTAGCATTGAAACTACATATTAAACAAGAGCACAAAAAATAGAATAAACAATAATAAAATATTCAATTCACCGAATGTCTAACCTCGAAAAAAAACATGTTATAATAGAAAAGAAAAACTCAACGTCTAAAACTATCCAGGACACCTTGACAAGAAGATGATTTCCTATGATTCCTAAACTTAAACAAGCCCAGTGCAGGGTAGTGGCTGCATACACTTCTTCTGATCTTGGAACATGTAACCCAACTTCGTAGATTATACTTTAGCCAAAATGAGGATCTTGCACAAGAATTCATCTGATTGTCACAAACTTGTTGGTTCCATGCTTTGCCCAATAACTCCTTAAGTCAATGGGATTGGAAAGGTTGTATCCTTCACCAGCTAGCTTCTCCAACACCTTCTTAAAAGCACCTTGGCTCATCTTCCTCCCAGCGATCCTTGCACCCCTCCTTTTCGTGCTCATTGGCAAAGGATATGTCGACAGATTATTTGTACAACAAGCAGATTGCCAGCCTCCCATACCCCACCTGTAACATGGCTGAGGCGTTCCAGTGCATGTACACACCGGAGTAGGAATTTCTGATATGTCCAAATCAATCCCGTTGATCACTAATTCCGTATTCTTCCTTCCGGACCTTCCCCTAGGAGCCTTTGGTGTAGGTTCCTTCTTAGGTTTCTTTTGCTTAGGAGCCTTGCAAGTGCGACCCTGAGCCCTCTTCTTCAAAGTGGTGCCCTTTACATCAGTGGGTTCACCAACTTGAAGCGGCCTATCATCCTTAGGTGGCTCTGGTGGCTGCGGCATCGAAACTGTTCGGTTATCGGGATAAGCTGCATAATTTGGATGACAGAAGGCAAGCGCTTGCAGCATCTTATCTCTCTGTTGTTGCTGCGCCCAATCACCTCTCATATAATCCGTGGGAACTGTTGTATCGACAATTCCGCAGTTACGGTGAAGGAATGCACCATTTGCTGGAAGATTCTTCGGATCTCTTTCCGTGGCCAGACTGGGCATCAGCTGTAACCCTAAATTATTCCTAATCGGCTGTTCATAGTAGCCCCAATTTCTGATACCAAGTGCGCCATCGTCATCCATGTCTGCTCACCCTGATCCCTAACAACAAAAATTGGGGAAAAAAAAGAAAGATGAATACGCCCACAATAAAGAAAGCTTCAAACTTACCATCGATTAAAATCATCCCATCTACCATAATGCCATTTGCCAAGTCAAAGTAGAAACTCGAGATTTACTTTTTTTTTCGAAAATCCCTGAAGAAATGTCAGAAGTAGGGAACTTAATTGCTTGAACCCTAGTTTCAACTATCCCAATAACCAGCACAGCAAGCATCGGAAAAACTCGGCCGACCCCAACGGAGAAAACGCAAACCACCATTATTCCAATCGGACGAACCAAACTTGTCCAAGGATTAGATATTTCTTAAGAAAATGTAAATATAAATGAAAAGGGAGAAAACACGGAGATAACAATATTTTTTCCTCTTGTGCCAAAGACAGGGCATGAAAATGAAGGAGACGGGCGATCATAGGAGTGAGAGGAGAGAGGAGAGAGATCCAGATACCTACCTGGAAGAGAGAGAGAGAGAAAGAAGAGAGAGAGAGAGAGAGAGAGAGAGAGAGAGAAAGAGAGAGAGATAGAGAGAGACGGAGAGATAAAGAGCCGTCTAGGGTTCTCGGTGTGACGACGGTCAGAGAAGGAGAGATGGGGCAGAACGAGAGAAGGAGAGACGGAGAGATAAAGAGCCGTCCAGGGTTTACTTATTTAGCACATCACTTTTCATTATTTATTATCTTTTCCGAGTTTCTATTAAAATTGCTACTCTTTTCAGAATATATTAAAATTGCTTTTATTTTTAAAAAAAATTAAAGTACATGCTAGATTTAATTGAAGATCAACGTACAATAGCACCATGAAGTAACAAGATAAGTAGATAACTGCTTCAAAGGAACATTAACCAAAAAATGTCGTAGCAAAGGAGATTAAGGTCATATCAAAAACACAATAAATGAAAATTTAAGAAAAGGAAAAGAAAAATTAGAAAATAGACAAATTTTTAGGATTATTAGTATATGTTACGAAAATTTTTAAAAATTAATTTAAAAAAATTATAATATTTTTATATGTTAACATTTTAAATATAATTCTACATTTTTTTTATAACGATGAGTTTAGTATTAGTCGGAAGAGGTTAAATAAGACATATAATGTTAGAAAAAGCATGTCCTAATGAAATTTTCGTTAATTGTAATGATTTTCCTGATATATACATACAATAAAAAATGTTAGAAAAAATTTATACTTAAATTTTAAAAAAATTTTCTAGATTCACAAACACCTAAAAATTTTTTAAAAAAATTAAAATTTTTCTTTTCCAAGATTCTTTATTTGCACAAATCTCTCTAAGAGTTACTTGCGTCAATGACATCAATCTAAGTGCAGTAAGTCGAAAAAGTATAAATCATTAGCTTGTTAGCAGCAGCATGAGATGAAGAAGGCTGGTCAACTTTCCATTTAGATTGACCGTTATTGAGCAAATTAACTGTAGCCCAATCTGATATTGTGCAGACATATGAGCCCATTACATACATGTGTGAGAGAAGCCATTAGTGCTTGAGGATGGGCTCGATTCGTCTAACGAGGACGTTAAGGCTCCGTTTGTTTCAAACGCTACCTAATTGTCGAATAGGGTAGGAAGGTTTGGTTTGGAATTAGTGATTTGATTTTACATAGATTTTGTTGAATGTTGGGAAATTTGAGATTTACAAGTAACTTCTCAACAGTAAAATCAAATAAAAAAATTAAATAAGTCACAAGAAAAATAATGTTAAACTTTTTACGTGAAAAACTTTTCTAGTGTAAGGAAAAAAAATCATGGGACCTATCAGTCTACCCTTAAATCTTTTATTATAATTAAATGATGGGTATACAATATTTTCTCTGCCACATTTCAGGAATTTCTATTATCTCCATGTAGCTTTTAAAATCAAGAGACTTGTTAAGAATGAAGATCCTTGAACCACTAAAAAAATTTCATTTAAAATGGACTTCATTTCACCTCTTAAACTGACTTTCTACTAAGAATGTATATTGTAGAACTACGCAAACAGAATCCTTCTGAAACCTCTTTCAAATCCGATTCTATACTGCTCTGATCTTTGATCTAACTGTCTAATCTGAAAATTATAGGCTATAACATTGCCGTTAAAATCTCAGCTCAATCTAACTACAAATGCTTATTCTATTAACTCTATAATCAAAGTGCGAAGAAAAGTGAACGAATTCCGGTCACCCTCTCTTGTAAAAAAATGATGTTCTCTTTTTCTTCTTTTTTCCACAAACCTTAATAAGATTGTATTGATAAATTATGTTAAAGTTTTTATAAAATAACGAAATATCATAATCGGATCATCCTCCGTTTGAAAGGAAACCTAACATTGAACTCATCTATATACCTTATGTAAGAGATTATTTCTCTAACCTTAATTTAGATTTTAAGGACTCGATCTCCTCTCAACACAATAAGGTACTACATCAACTTCATCACCTCTTTGCAATGATATGTAAAACTAATTGGTTGTCAATGGGTTCACAAGATTAAACGTAAAAAAGAAGAGAAAACACTGTAACGATCCCTCAAATATGTGCAAAAGAACATACTGTTAATCAAGCATGATTAATTACTTAAGCAAAGAGAAAGTCCATACATGACGATTCAACACCCAACCACATACGACTACAAGTGTGACTCATACCTCCAACCATGGTGCTTCACACAAAATAACAAAAAATCATGCACTGTTACATCCAACACCCGCTTCATGGGTTTGCTACAAAAAGATTTCGTCTGACCATGCATTCAAAAAGAATTCCCCTTGAACTTTACCTTCAGTGATGACATCGCGTCCCTTCCAGATCAATTCCTGCTAACAACCATTCAGGTGGAGGAG
>JAMKPZ010016895.1:0-17375 GCA_024699675.1 Amphibolis antarctica
TGTTGAGTGTTGATTAAATAAATATTTTTTTAAAATTTAATTATATAAATATTAAATACATATAAATTAATTAAAAATTGTGTCGGTCAATATCGTGTCGTTGACCAACGCAAATAGTATTTTTTGTGCCAACGGGCTGTGCCGGCCCGACATGATTGACATGTGTAAGTGGACTGGCCCTGGTTTGGGTGAACCACTATAAAATCTGTGTCTCTATTTTTAATTTTTGTTTTACTCTATTCTTGTGGTTGATTTTTGGGTGTTTTACCATTCACCCCTCCTTTAGTAAAACCATTTGATCCTAACACCAATTTGTTGGCAGGTGGAGGTCCTTGGTTGCCCAAGTCAACAATAGACCATCTAAGGATGAATTGATTGAGATGGTCATCAAAGCTGCCACCCCCTCTCTTGGAGCCCTCGTCAATCTTTAGACCTACACTTCTTTCCCTCACCTTGTTAAGGCAGGCACAAGACTAGAATCAAATATCAAAAGTGGACTATTTCCTACCTTGGCTGCTCTCTCTTCTTCTATTGCTGCTTCCTCTTCTTCTTCCTCCCACTATAGAAACAACAATAGTAGTAAAAATAACAACAATAAAAATTCAAAACAAGTTTCTGTGATTGCTCCTCATCCCTAGTCCTATCCTCCTCTTTAGCAGGTTTATTAGTCTTCTCCCTCCTATTCTCCTTAGATTTCCCACACTCAGCCAATCTATTCCTCTCCTATCCAAACCCACACTCCATGGCACCCTAATTCCACTCCCAAGCCATGGAGACCTAGAGGTCAATTCCAAAACTCCTCCTACACTCCTAGACCCTATAGGCCTCCTACCTAGTACACGCCTATAGTGGAACCCCTTAGCATCATCTTCCCTAAGGTCAGTGCATACGTAGAGCTTCCCCCTATAAGGCCTAGACCTAATATGCTCCCACCTGGCTATAACATTAACTAGTATTGTGCCTACCATAGGGCCACTGGTCACGACACTGACCAGTGTAGGACATTCAGGTTAGCCCTACAAAATCTAATAGACAATAAGGTGGTAGTGTTACAAGCCACTCCCACAGCACCCTCACAGATTAGACCTCCCCCTAGGCATCTATTCCCTCAGCACAACAGGCCCCCTAGGGTTAACTTCATATAACCAATAGATCCTTCTTCTTCTTTCTCTTCCTTTGTTGCTTCTACTTTAGACCCATCCACCCTCATCCAACCAGTCTCTACTTCCTCTTCTTCCTCTGATCTATCTCCTTTCCTCTCTTCCCTCTCCCAATCCATTAACATAATCAATTCTCACCATAAATATTCTTATCTTAGATCCTCTTCTACTTCCTCTAGGCCACTTGTAGTCATCTAGGTAGCAGTCTCCCCCTCCTATCAGGCTTCTCCTCCTAGGCCTAGGAACCCTAGTCCTTCAACCTCTTCTTAGCCTCCACTTCTTCCCACACCCCCAAATCCTCTTGGTATTTTAGTTTCCCCCTCTTATCAGTCCTCTTCTTATCAAGCTCCTAGGCAACCTTCACCTTTCCCTAGAATTCCTCCTGTAGTATACACCCCTTCTATTAGATCATATACTTCCCCTTCTCCTCCTATAATCTACACTCCTACCCCCCATTTCAACACCTCTCTTGCTCCTGTAATTCGCACTCCTCCCTATTCTTAGTCCACCTCATGTGTTTCTTCTATCAACCCTCCATATAAGGTAAATTTTAGACAGTCTTCCTCTCCTTTTAACACAATTAGGCATCCTACTCCCTCTCCCCCTACCATTTAGATTTCTTCTTTAGTTGTACCTTCCTCCCAACCTAATTTCCCTTCCTCCTCCTCTAGACCTTCCAATTATTCTCCTTCCTTTGTAGGCAAGACTATCAAGAAGTTTTAGCCTAATCCCAAGAGAGGCCCAATCCCCACTGTAACTGTGGTCAGACTATCTTCCTCCTCCTCCTCTTCTCTAACCTTCCCCTCTTTTGTCAAATCAACTCAATCAGCACCTCTCCCTTCTATCATTAGTCAATCTACCTTAGGCAATCCTTTCCTCACTTCCTTTGCTTCTTTACTTAACTCTATAGCTTCCCCTCCCTCCTTTGTCTCAGTTCAGTCTACCTCCTCTCCTTCTCCTTCTACCTCCCCAACAAACTACATTCTCTCTTCCCTTTTATACAATACCATTGGCTTCTCTCTCTTCCTCTTCTTCTTTAATTACTACCTCTGCACCCCTTTATTCTTCTAAACAATAGCCCTCCACCCCTTCACAGTATTTTGCTTCCTCCTCCTTCCTCTTCTAATCCTCTAGCTGCCCTTTCTAACCTGACCCTCTCTTCTTCTCCTTCACCTACCCCCAACTTTGTTCTTCTCCAATTTTTTCGAAGGATACAACACCCTCCACCTCATCCTCCTCTTCCTCCTCCTTTAGCTCCCCTCAAGACTCATCCTATTTTGAGGTAACTAGGTCTGGTAGGCTTTACAGACCCTCCAACCTTAGGTCTTCCTCCTCCTCCTCTTCTTCCTTAATTCCCTCTACTTGTTCCTCCCCTAACCCTAGCTCCACTAACAAGTAGTCTCAATGACCCTACCGCCTAGATATTGTAAACCAGCTCAAGAAGGTTAAAGCCGATATTAGTATCTATGATTTAATTCAAACTTCTCCTAAACATAGGCAAACCTTTCTTAAAGTATTTCAAATTGCCCATGTTCCTTCAAAAATAACTTCTGGTGACCTAGAAAACATCATGAGTGTTATTTCTAAGCTTGAACCAATTTCTTTCTCTTTTGATGATTTATCTCCTCTAGGTGTGGACCATAATCTTCCCTTACACATTACTATCTAGTATCAAACACTTAGGGTTCCTTTAACCATGGTGGATGATGGGGCAGGTGTGGATGTTTGCCCCTTGAGAATAGCCCTCAAGCTAGGTGTTGAGTATTATGTTTTGATAATGAATGATTGATTAATATTTTAATAATATTTGATGGATATTTAAAGTCGTAATTATATTTGTTAATTATCTATTTATAATATTTTTAGACATAACTAGAATTATCTAAAAATATTATGGTGTTTAATTCATAATAGTATCTAACTATTTTGATTATGGTTTTTAATTTTTTGTTTTGAAAAGTTTTCTTTTTAAATAAAAAAATGGGAGTAACTTTGTTCTAGGGGGAGCAAGCTATTTTCAAGGGGGTGGAACTCTTAATCTTTTAATTTTAATTAATTTAAATGGAGTTCACTAATTAAAAATTTAGAACTTGAATAGGATCTACATACTTAAAATGTATTAAATAATTTATAAAGATCCACAGTTCTATTTCTACCTTAGTGACATTCTTACTTTAAGTTGTTCTATTTTGAAACTTTGGAGTGTCGTTAAATTCCCAAAACCTTTTAGAGTTTTAACACTAATGTCCTAAAGTTTTTGAAGTTTTAATGTTCTCATGTGAAATACATGTGACAACTTAAGTTAAGGTACTGCTTAATAGATATAATCGTTTGTCAGATTCGATTAGAGAGATTTGACAACCTTAACTCCCAATCTCTTAGCATATAAGGATTAAATTCCCAAAATCCTCTACCTTAGCTTTCTAGTGCAACTTGCTCGTACATAGAAGAAAAAGCTTGTCTCTTACGCTCACGACAATCAAGCAATGGGTCGTAGGAAGAAGGTTATTGAAGTTCCACCACTTCTCCCACAGACTTGGCAAGTAAAGATTGATAAAGTCGAGCATGAGATAAAGCTACTGAAGTCAAGGTATGACTTCACTTCTGAGGTTTTTGAGGTAGTTGTGGAGGAAGTAAAGAATGTTGAAAAAGAGAACTGGATATTACGATTAAGATCACAAGGAGAACGACTACATAATGTTAAGTGTGCAGAGTTGTACGTATTGAAATCTTTTGCACAGTCAATGACCCCTCACACAATTGAAATAGTAGCAGTTGGAGAGTCTTCTAGGGCTGCAAGAGTTAGCAAAAAAACAACTTTAGTTAAGAAGACCAAACCATTTCAACCAACACTTTCAAGCTTAGAAAGATTCACACCTAAAAGTAGAGTTGAAGAATTTGAAGATTGGTTTCATGCAACCACTGCTAAGCAAACTATTGAAGTAGACAGTTTTGAAGTTTCCAAATTAGGTAGCAGTGTTTAGTTTGTAAATAGTGACAATGATAATGAAGGCATGTTGATAGGTAAAGTTTTTATAATTCCCTTTGAATTAAGATGTCTTCAAAGGATGGTTAGTGATTTTGAGAGAAGAGAAGTTACTGTTTCTTAGTCTTCTCTTGATATTGTAGACTCCATACCAGCTTGGTTGCTGAAATGCAAAAATGATAGACTTAAAGTTTTTGCTGAAATGCAAAAATACCTTGATAGAAAAGAAAGTCTTCCAAGAATTTATATTCAATTGATGAATCAATGGGAGCAAGAGGATGCTCTTGTGAGCATATTGTCCCCCAAGGCTGTAGTATATACAGGAAATGTTGAAAATGCTGAAGGTGTACTCTCAGTTGTTCTAGAAATAAGTTATATAGAGAAAGACAGTTCTACTAATGATCAGATGGACACAATGGACGATTGGTTGACAAATATGAGAGAATAGTGGTCAATTGCATCTACTCGTATAGAGGAACTAAGTACTATTTCTGAACAACTTGATGACCAAACTTTGGGTGATTACTTACAAAGTTTGAAAAAGCACAAATTCCATGCAACTGTTCATACTGAAGTATAGGAACAAGTTGAAGAAGTGTTACAGTCTTTAGAACAGCAGCAACCAATTTCTAAACAAGTTTCAGATGACCAAATTTCAGAGAAAGCTCCTGAAATGTATATTCCTAGTGAGAATATTAATGAGCAAAAAATTCCTCACACTATCTCAATTGATGAACCAATAGAGGAAACTCTTGATTTGTATGTTGTAGATGAAAATATAGATGAGCAACAAGAGGCATCTCTTGATGAAGACAACATGAGACTAGTAGCATATCAATCATAGACTGAGAATGTTGGAGATCTGCCAAGCTCTTCACATTCAATTCCTAAGGAAGGTATTTTTAGATAATTTATTTTTCAGAAGTCAGGAATGTCTTGACCGATATAATCAGTTTTTAAATGCTGCAATCATCTATGAAAGACCTATAAACTTTAGAGGTTTGCAAGAGATTAGAGATCTCTTACACTTTCAAAGTCTTCTAGATATAATACCAACTACATGCAAATTAGATATTTTTCAAGAAGTGATAGCTACATTTTATGCTAATTTACATGTTGTGGAAAATAGATTGTACAGCAACATTGACCACAATGTTTTTGAATCAACTCCTCAGTTGGTATTTGAAACATTAAAATTGAAAAATGTGGGTGTTCAATTAATGAAAACATCTCTTTATTTGCTAAATTGGAACATCAGTTCATTAGCAAGAAATCGTCAGTCACATGGTAAATTATAGTATTTAGATGAACTTAATGGCAAAGCTAAGTTCATTGCCAAAATTTTGCTAGCAGAGATCTTTTAGAAGAAAGGGCATTCAGAACATATTGGCAGAAACTGTTTATTTGCCACATATGCTGTAATGTAGAAGATACAGATTAATTGGTGCTCATTGTTCTTGAATTTCATACAATATCCTCATTCAAAATTATTCTATGGAATTAGTCTTGTCAAGTTGATTAATAGCAGTGGCTATGATGTTAATCAATGACCAAGAAAATCCTTCAAGACAAGATCATTTACAATGGAAAAATTAGAGAAATTTGTTCAAAAAGCACCAATTACTGTAATAGAGCAGCATCCAACAAGTGAACAACCACAAATCAACCCTTCGTAGACAAAAACCAATTTGTTATCTCCTGAAGAGATTGCATATTTTACACAATTGGGAGAACAAATAAGTCGACAAGTTGCACAATCCATGATTAGTACTGTTCAAAATTACAGAAGAAATCAATGAATATTTGTAATTTTCTAATTGCTTGTTGATGTAATGCTACTTTAAATGTTGAATTGTAATTTAACTTTTGTTTGTATGCTTTACTTATAAATATTGCTTGTTACAAACAATTGTTTCTTAACTATTCAATTTTATTCTACACGTTTTATCTTATTTATCTGTTCAGTTAGAGCTAGAATCCTACATTTTATTCTCTCTTAATTATTTTAGTTATTCTCTAACCCAAGTGCTTTGTTGAATAATGACAAAAAGGGGGAGATATAATTGAAATTGATAATTAAATATATAGATAATTACAACATCAAATTTATTTTGTCATCATCAAAAAGGGGGAGATTGTTGAGTATTATGTTTTAATGATGAATGGTTGATTAATATTTTAATAATATTTGATGGATATTTAAAGTCGTAATTATATTTGTTAATTATCTATTTATAATATTTTTAGACATAACTGGAATCATCTGGAAATATTATGGTATTTAATGCTTAATTATTTAACACTTGTATTTTTGATTCAGGTTAAGTGTTTTATGTTAGTGGATTAAGTAATATTTATTTTTAGAATACTTAAGCTTGATATTCGATGGGTTACAGTGATTTAAATAAGTGTTGGATAAATATATAGTTCATATATCAACGATAAAATGTCACATGAAATTTTAAGTTCACACGTGATGAAAGAATTGACGTTTTAATGTTAAAAGTCTGAAACTATTGGGAAACTGGTGAACACTGTATTGGCATTTTAACATTAGCGTGTGATTTCTTAAGTTAGGCACGTGCGTTCTATTGTACATGTGGTGTGAACAGTGATAGGTGTTTTAACACTAAAAGTCTAAAAATGTTAGGAAATTGATGATGTATGCTTCAGCGTTTTAGTGAAGGCATGTGAGTTTTTAAGTTAAACATGTGATATTCAATTTTAGGAGGAGTGAACTGTATTCGCCGTTTTAAAGTTAAAAGTTTGAATATTTTAAGAAGTTAATGTTGAAAACCTAAAACTAGATAAACAGAATTTTCGATTGAATATTTTAACATTTTATTTCTAAATCATTTTTAAGTGATTATGCAAGGACATAGTTGAGCTTTTATAGGTAAAACGTGATTGTGATTGTGGACTTTGAAGATTTCAAAGAAGAATGAATGAGTTGTTGATATTCTAGAATAATCCAAAAAAAATTTGGAAAATACAGAAATAGAGCACATGTTCTGTATGAACGTGGAATGAATCAAGAAGTTATGGAATATTTCAATGACACGTTCAAGAGTTTTCCTGGACATAATGGAAGATATGGATGGAGTGTATTTTTCTATATAAATAGACTTGAAAACTCAATTGAAATGACATTCATGAATTTGAATCGAGAGGGAAGAAGTTGCATTTTAGAGACAAAGGTCCAATTCAAGTTCAAGTTTGAAGATCAAGATCAAGATTCAACTTGAAGAAGGCATTTAAAGGTTCAAAGCTTCAAAGTGAAGTTAATTTGAGGTTGAAGATTAAAGGTGAAGATTCAAAATTGTTGATCAAGTAAGAGTTGTGCTAAATTGTTTGATTTTGTAAAAAGGGAAATCATGTTTTAGCTTAGTGGGAAACTTGCTTTATTTGTAAAGCAAAATCAATTCTTCTTACTCTTCTTGAGTGAATTGGATGTTTTATTTGAATCTATAAGAAGGGAATTGCGCTTAAATATTGTAAGAAATCTTTGAGAATAAAATTGAGATTTTCTTGAAAATTGTGTATAATTGTGTTCTTGTTTATCTGTTATAGATTAATTTTTCTAAAGACACAATTCACTCCCCCTCTTATGATCCTAAACATGAATAAATCGATCCTACATTGGGATTCAAGGTGAAAGACAACCATCCTCTTGAAAAGGGTATGAGAGGTTTTGATGATTCCCATCATGAAGCCATGGGAATTTTAAATATCCCTATTTTAGTTGGATAGGTAGATTTTCAGTCCCATTCTATGTAGTAGACATAAAACCTTCCTTCAACCTACTATTAGGAAGGCCATGTCTACATAGACATAAGATCTTGCCCTCTACCCTTTATAGAGTGTTGAAGTTCAAATGGAATTAGTCTATAGTGATAGTGCTAGTTGAAAATTTTTATGAATGTGATGCAAAAGATCCCTCTTATTCTTTGGTTAACACTAAAGGATAGGTGCATACAAATTTTCCTCTAGTCAACTCTTTCACAGCACATCCATCACAATACCCCATCTCATCCTACTATCAATTTAGGGCTGACTCCACATCACAACCCATGTTCCATAAGCTTTTAGGGACTAGGAATATGTGGAAGGCTAGCCATTAGGAAAATAGGGGCAAGGAATTTTAGACCTTGTAGAGCCTAAAATTAGATCACCCCAGAACATGAGGGACTAGGTTATGATGGGGAAGAATTCCAGACCACCCCAAAACCTATAATCCAAGAGCTAGGATGGTCATCCCAAGGGGAGTAGCATCCAAAGTAGGGAGAATGCAGCACCTTAGGAGGCTTAATTGAAGATGATCTCCTTGAAGAGGAAATCTAGTTATTATTTTTAGAAGAGAACATAGAGGAGATAGTTTGCATGGTTGGGGAAGAAAACCCCAATCTAGAAAATGAAGAGTATTTAATTCAAGAGGGAGACAATTACTCTCCATTGTGGTTTAGGAATCCCACATATTTGATAGAAGACATTCTCAAGAAACGCAAGGGATCCTAACATCATCTAAGGGAGATGAGTCTGGCACCTATTTATTAGTTAACAAGGGTACAAATCTGTTACCCTTCCTTCCAACTACAAGAGCGATTGAAGCTATTTCAAGAGAGCAATAGTGACATGGGACTTGGGAAACAAGTTGAGAGTTAAAATTGAAAATGAAGTTGCCACTTTGTTTTTACCAGAAAACAATGAAAACAAGAACAAGAAGAGAGCATACTCTTCAACTCAAGGAAGAGATGTTAAATCTCCAAGAAAATCAAACTAAAGGTCTGATACTCAGAGATGGTGAATAAGGATTCAAGGTACTAGTGGGGAAGATGTTAGGCACTCCTAGCCAACCTAGCCTAAGCTAGCCTCTCTACTATGATTGGTGTACAAGCTAACTAAAATGCAATGGTGAACCGGAAGAGAAGCTCTAGTTGTATGATTAGGAGTCTCTTGACGTGCCCTGATCCAACTAGTCCCATGATAGAAAAGAAAATGTAGCAAGCTAGAAAAAACATGGGTCTATGCAAAGATTCATGCACCAACCCGCCAAAAGTTGGAGATCAGAGGTTGACATGGTGAACTTTGGAAACACAGCCAGATTCCAAGTAATAATCTAGAATCTAAGACCCTTAAAGTTGAGCCACAGGAATGCACGACCAGCAGATTCCAAATAAGGAGTCTGCTAAGTCAGCTCCTAAGCCCATGAAGGTCCATGGTGCAAGTTGCTCAAGTAATGAAGAAAGTCTGTTGTGTGAGTTACTAAGTCAATAGACTTGCCTCGAGAAGCCTATAAAATCAATCGTGTGCTTAGGCTGTGAAGGGGGAGCATTGCTCGAGGTGCCAAGCAAGGGGGTGGCAACCGGCTGATCTACCGATCGAATTGATGGAACTTGAGGTACCAAAGGCCGAGTTCCATGCTCTACCCCATAGTGCATAGACTCATGCGCCCAAGCCAATAGGCATGTGAAATAGCTAAAACAAAGTCGAGGCAAGGAAGAGGAAAAGTAAAAGTCCCAAGCAACTTTGGAAGTGTGAAACAACATGTAATGCAATGGGATGGAGGGTGAATTCTTGCTCGGGTATATTGAATGATAGGTCAAATGAGGAAAATGTTCCTTACTCATCATTCTAGGTGATGAACAAATGAAACAAGAAAAAGGGGGACCAAGGATAGTCCTTGAGGAAGGAACAGACCTCCCTTGGTCGAAGCCATGGATGACCAAGGGGATTGGCTATCAGCAAAAGGACTCATCTCCCCCCTTCTTGCCTATGGGAAGGGGGGAGAAGACGACAAACTTGTAGGATGGTCAAGCTGGAGTTATTGCTAGCAAGCTATTTTGTGTGAATAACGGAGGAAGCTTCAAGCGCTTAGAGCTGTTGGAGCTAGAAGGTTGTGCATCTTGGGATCACCTACTAGTCATCCAAAGGGGTAGCTGAAGAGTCTTGCTAGTTGTCTCCACTAGAGGTCTAGGCTATCCAAGAGGTCTACCCCCCCTGTTTCTACGTTGGAGTGGGGAGTATATATAGACCAATGGCAATGGTATGTTGCCCTGCGAGACTAGATGTGATAGCCTTAACCATTGTTCACTAAGAAGCCTCATATTTGTCATAACTAATCATGACATGGAACAACTTACGTTAAGTTGGTCATGAAGGGGAATGTATGAGATGAAATGCTCAAGACCCTTCAAATTCTAGTTGCTAAGCCTGGAACCTAATGGTTGGGTTCTAGAGTTCTGGATAGCTGAGGGTGGCAAGTGCTGGCAGTAGAAGTGGGCTTGCAAGGGTTTGGTTCTAAGGTCCAATCATGCTTCGTGTTTAGACTCAAAAGTGTGCATTTTATTGATATTAATTTATGGGTTTTAATGAATTTTAATTACATTTGCATTGAATTATGATGATTGTAAGGTTAACTATACTTTTGAGCATTATGCACGTTTATTCACTTTAATGATGCATGAATTAAGTTTTGAGTCATTAATTATGTTTGTGTTGATTACCTATTGAGAAAGGAATGAATGATTGATATTTGATTTTTTAGGTTGTTGATAAAGTGATTAATCCACAGAGAAAAATCGTGATTTATGTCTAAGTGGAAAGTCCAAGGGTTAAGTTGTTTACCCACAAACTTACGCGAGGATAAACTGGATTACACTAGAGCCTGCACTCTGTTTGTTCTGTGTAATGAATTTCATTGATGTAATAGCAATTGCAATCATAGTTAAGGTTTACATGTTATGAATTATTTATTCTGTAATATGATGTGTTTCATGAAAGGTATTCTTTAAGTATATGTAGGAGAATTTGATGAGCAATTGTAGGGAAATATGTAGAAGAATAGAATTGAGGAATTTAACTTAGCTGAAGCTTAACCATGGAAAACGTGGATGGACAGGTTAAGCAAGTGGATTACATGGGGTGATCTCACATGTTCGAATGTGCACCACACCCTTGTTAACTGCTAGCTCGTGAACTGCCATTCCTTCCATCTATAAAATAGTCCTGTAGCCATGAAACTAAACCCCCTCCCCTTTCTTGCTCCATCTACCATTTACAAAGCATTCACCATTTTCTCATCTTCCATTTTCCACCCACTCATCTCTTCCGAGACGAGATTGATGACCTCCTCTTCTCCAACCATCTATAAAATAGTCTCACTCATCGCTGTTCTTTTCTCAACCTGAGTGTATCCTAGAAGGAGAGACTCTCAGCGCTGGTTGCTTCCTCCTCTGTTCCTTGGTGTAATTGTGGAGTGATGCCCAAAATCTCACTCCAAGGTCGAAAGGAAGGCCTGCCAGATTGACGACCGGGTGGACTAGAAGAAAAGACAAAGAGAAGTTCCCAGCTTGAGCAAGTTTCGAAGGAAGAAATTACAATGAAGCATTAGGTGTTCTTTCCATTTTCATTTTCTTTATTTTACTTTACCCTTATATTTACACTCGAATCTACAAACACCCACTTTATCAACTCGGTTATAGTAATTAGATATTATTTTTAGGTTTATTGTTTGAATGTTGCACTTTAATTTTACAAGTTATTTGTATTGTATTGTGTTTCATGCATTGTGTTGTTTGTTGTGTTTTAAAATATCTAAAAAGACCAAAAATATAATCATTCAACTCTTAGAAGTTTCAGCTAATTCGAATCGTACTATTTTTACTTCTGAAACTCACAATTATCCAACAACTCTCGAGTAAGTTCGAGGGTGGAGACGTTTACCCACGAGCTACTTTAAGGGTTAAGTGCTCTTTCTGTGCAAAATGATAAATTTTATGCAAACTAAAGTGTACAATGTTAAAACTTAAGAAGGATTAAATATTTGGAAGTAAAACTTACTAGATAGAGTATTTTAGTGTAAAATTCAAATCATTTACTAAAAGATTAAGTTAAAAATCCAAATATTCTAATAGATGAAGAAATTAAAAGTTACTGAAAGAACTCTCTAGAAGGTATAATGCATGAGGTATTTAAAGAGTATCCTAGCAGTTAATTGGAATAGAGCAACTGTGACATTGCTTAAAAGATATTTAATCACTTGTTTCATTAATTCAATACACCAATTGTTGACCCCATGCTTAAACGGGTTGATCGGCAGATCAGCTGGCCCGCCGTCGGCAAACTGGCACAAAAATTCGGTAGCCGGCTCCCCAAAACCCGTACATGATCAGAAGGATCGGGGGACTAGCCGACCCGCCGCTGGCAAACTGGTACAAAAATTCGGCAGCCGGCTCCCCAAAACCCCTACTTGATTAGAAGGATCGGGGGACCAGCCGGCCCACCACCAGCAAATCGGTACAAAAATCCGGCAGCTGGCTCCCCAAAACCCATACTTGAATAGAAGGATCAGGGGACTAGCCGACCAGCCACTGGTAAATCGATACAAAAATCCGACAGCTACTCCCCAAAGCCCACATTTGTACAGATGGATCGGGGGGACAGCCAGCCAACCGTTGGCATATCGGTACAAAAATTCGGTAGCCGGCTCCCCAAAGCCCATATTTGAATAGATGGATCAGGGGGACAGCCGACCCGCCGCCGGCATACCGGTATGAAAATCCGACAGCCGACTCCCCAAATCCCCCAACTAAGCCAACATGATTGCCTTTGTGTGGTAGTCGGATAGAACCAATCGGTATCCGCCTGCCACGTAGTGGTTGCTGGTTAACTACCTAGAAAGGTAAGGTGAATCAATTAGAAAGATACGACGAGATTTAATCACTTAAATCTCGCAATCAATCAATCACGCGAACTGCATGATTGAACCAAGATATGCGTCGAGTTCCATCTTTGGATCACCCCAAAGAAGGAAGGTGACCCCTTATAAAAAGAGGGCTTACCCCTCCCATGAACGCACATTTTTCACCCCTTGAAGAAGACACCGGTTGGAGGTTCTAAAGGAGGAGAGCCGCTCGGAGCCCCAACGCCCTCTCGCCACACCAAAGCGAGGACTTCCGATCACCACCAACGACTCCCTACAGGTAAGCCCTTCCTTTCTCGTCATTTTTACGTATGATTTAATGAAGTTTTTCTCGAACCCCGACCATGCTAGGCCTTTCCCATGCAAGGGAAAGGTTGGAGGATGTGCCCGGGTATCATTCCTTCGGAGACACTTCCGAAGATACCGGTAGCCTCCTTCCCAGCTGGGAGAATCCACCCAGCACGGTCAAGTTCGGTTAGGTCGTGACCCTTCTGTCAGGTCCCTTTACGTGGAAACTCGGAGTTTCCCAACGGGTTTTACGCGTTTTATTTGATTTTCGCATATTTTCCCGAGAGGTGTAAGTCTACCCTCCCGAGCGGCTTTCCGGCGGCTAGCCGGGTGATTCCCGCAACCTCTTGTGCAAGTTTTGGTTTTTAGTGACCGGTTGCCGCTTCCTTGAAGCGGCTTGTTGGCAGCTAGTCAGGTGATTCCCCTAAATTTTTGTGCAAGTTTGGGTTTTTGGGGACCGGTTGCCACTACCTTGAAGCAGCTCGCCGACAGCTAGTCGGGTAATTCCCACAATCTTTTGTGGAAGTTGGGGTTTTAGGGGACCGGTTGAAGCGGCTTGCCGACGGGTAGTCGGGTAATTCACCCAATCTTTTGTGCAAGTTGGGGTTTTTGTGAACTGGTTGCCGCTTCCTTGAAGGGGCGTGCTAGCGGCAAGTCGGGTAAATCCCCCAACCTTATGTGCTAGTTGGGGTTTTTAGGGACTGGTTGCCGCTTCCTTGAAGCGGCTTGCCAGCGGCTAGCCGAGTGATTCCCCAAACTTTTTGTGCAAGTTGGGGATTTTGGTGATCGGTTAACCCTTCCTTGAAGAAAATTGCTGGTGGGTAGTCGGGAAATTCTCACAACCTTTTGTTCAAGTTTGGCTTTTTGGGGACCGGTTGCCGCTTCCATGAAGCGGCTTGCCGACGGCTAGCCGGGTTATTCCCGCAACCTTTTGTGCAAGTTTGGGTTTTTGGAGACCGGTTGCCGCTTCCTTGAAGCAGCTTGCCGGCGGCTAGCCGGGTGATTCCCCTAACCTTTTGTGTAAGTTGGGGTTTTTGGGGACCGGTTGCCGCTACCATGAAGCGGCTTTCCAACGGCTAGCCGGGTAATTCTCACAATCTTTTGTGGAAGTTGGGGTTTTTTGGGACCGGTTGCCGCTTCCTTGAAGTGGCTTGCCGGTGGGTAGCCGGGTAATTCACACAACCTTTTGTGCAAGTTTGGCTTTTTGGGGACCGGTTGCCGCTTCTTTGAAGCGGCATGCCCGCAACTAGGCGTGTGATTCCCCCAACATTTTGTGCAAGTTGGGGTTTTTAAGGACTAGTTGTCGCTTCTTTGAAGGGGCGTGCTGGAGGGTAGCCGGGTAATTCCCACAACCTATTGTGCAAGTTCGGCTTTATGGGGACTGGTTGTCGCTTCCTTTAAGCGGTTTGCCGATGGCTAGCCGGGTGATTCCCCCAACCTTTTGTGGAAGTTGGGGTTTTTGGGGACCGATTGCCGCTTCAAGGAAGCGGCTTGCCGACGTGTAGCCAGGTAATTCCCACAACATTTTGTGCAAGTTCGGGATTTTGGGGACCGGTTGCCGCTTCCTTGAAGCGGCTTGTCGGCGTGTAGTCGGGTAATTCCAACAACCTTTTGTACATGTTGGGGTTTTGGTGGACTGGTTGCCGCTTCCTCGAAGCGGCGTGCCAGCGGGTAGCCGAGTAATTCCCACAACCTTTTGTGCAAGTTCGGCTTTTTGGGGACCGGTTGCCGCTTCCATGAAGCAGCTTGCCGACGGCTAGCTGACAGCTAGCCGGGTGATTCCCGCAACATTTTGTGTAAATTTGGGGTTTTGGTAACCGGTTGCCGCTTCCTTGAAGCAACTTGCCGATGGGTAGCCGGGTAATTCCCACAACCTTTTGTGCAAGTTCGGGCTTTTGGGGACCGGTTGCCGCTTCCATGAAGCGGCTTGCCGACGGCTAGCCGGGTAATTCCCACAATCTTTTGTGGAAGTTGGGGTTTTAGGGGACTGGTTGCCGCTTCATTGAAGCGGCTTGCTGACGGGTAGCCGGGTAATTCACCCAGTCTTTTGTGCAAGTTGGGGTTTTTGTGGACCAGTTGTCGCTTCCTTGAAGGGGCGTGCCAGCGGCAAGCCGGGTAAATCCCCCAACCTTATGTGCTAGTTGGGGTTTTTAGGGACCAGTTGCCGCTTCCTTGAAGCGGCTTGCCATCGGCTAGCCGGGTGATTCCCCAAACTTTTTGTGCAAGTTGGGGATTTTGGTGACCGGTTGCCGCTTCTTTAAAGAAACTTGCTGGCGGGTAGCTGGGTCATTCTCACAACCTTTTGTTCAAGTTCTGCTTTTTGGGGATCGGTTGCCACTGCGGCTTGCTGATGACTAGCCTGGTGATTCCCGCAACCTTTTGTGGAAGTTTGGGGTTTTGGTAACCGGTTGCCGCTTCCTTGAAGCAACTTGCCGGCGGGTAGCCGGGTAATTCCCACAACCTTTTGTGCAAGTTCGGGCTTTTGGGGACCGGTGGAAGCGACTTGCCGACGGCTAGCCGGGTAATTCCCACAACCTTTTGTGCAAGTTCGGGCTTTTGGGGACAGGTGGAAGCGGCTTGCCGACGGCTAGCCGTGTAATTCCCATAATCTTTTGTGGAAGTTGGGGTTTTAGGGGACTGGTTGCCGCTTCATTGAAGCGGCTTGCCGACGGGTAGTCGAGTAATTCACCCAGTCTTTTGTGCAAGTTGGGGTTTTTGTGGACCAGTTGCCGCTTCCTTGAAGGGGCGTGCCAGCGGCAAGCCGGGTAAATCCCCCAACCTTATGTGCTAGTTGGGGTTTTTAGGGACCGGTTGCCGCTTCCTTGAAGCGGCTTGCCATCGGCTAGCCGGGTGATTCCCCAAACTTTTTGTGCAAGTTGGGGATTTTGGTGACCGGTTGTCGCTTCTTTAAAGAAACTTGCTGGCGAGTAGCCGGGTCATTCTCACAACCTTTTGTTCAAGTTCTGCTTTTTGGGGATCGGTTGCAGCTTCCATGAAGCGGCTTGCTGACGGCTAGCCTGGTGATTCTCGCAACCTTTTGTGGAAGTTTGGGTTTTTGGTGACCGATTGCCGCTTCCATGAAGCAGCTTGCTGGCGGCTAGCCAGGTGATTCCCCTAACCTTTTGTGCAAGTTGGGGTTTTTGGGGACCGGTTGCCGCTACCATGAAGCGGCTTTCCAACGGCTAGCCGGGTAATTCCCACAATCTTTTGTGGAAGTTGGCATTTTTGGGAACTGGTTGCTGCTTCCTTGAAGCGGCTTGCCGATGGGTAGCCGGCTAATTCACACAACCTTTTGTGCAAGTTCAGCTTTTTGGGGACCGGTTGCCGCTTCCTTGAAGCGGCATGCCCGCAACTAGCCGCGTGATTCCCCCAACATTTTGTGCAAGTTAGAGTTTTTGGGGACCAGTTGCCGCTTCCTTGATAGGGCGTGCGGCGGGTATCCGGGTAATTCCCACAACCTATTGTGCAAGTTCGGCTTTATGGGGACCGGTTACCGCTTCCTTTATGCGGTTTGCCGACGGCTAGCCGGGTGATTCCCCCAACCTTTTGTGGAAGTTTGGGTTTTTGGGACCGGTTGCCGCTTTCTTGAAGCGGTTTGCTGACGTGTAGCCGGGTAATTCCCACAACATTTTTTGCAAGTTCGGCATTTTGGGGACCGGTTGCCGCATACTTGAAGCGGCTTGCCGACGTGTAGCTAAGTAATTCCACCAACCTTTTGTGGAAGTTGGGGTTTTGGGGAAGTTGGGGTTTTGTGGGACTGGTTGCCACTTCTATGAAGCGGCTTGCCGGCGTGTAGCCAGGTAATTCCCCCAACCTTTTGTGCAAGTTGGGTTTTGGTGGACTGGTTGCTGCTTCCTTGAAGCGGCTTGCCGGTGGCTTGCTAGGTGATTCCCCTAACCTTTTGTGCAAGTTGGGGTTTTTGGGGTACAGTTGCCGCGTCTTTGAAACGGCTTCCCGGTGGGTAGCCGTGTAATTTTCCCAACCTTTTGTGAATGTTGGGGTTTTTAGGGACCGGTTGCCGCTTCCTTGAAGCGACTTGCCGGTGGGTAGCCAGGTAATTCACACAATCTTTTGTGCAAGTTCGGCTTTTTGGGGACCGATTGCCACTTTCTTGAAGCGGCATGCCCGCAACTAGTCGGGTGATTCCCCCAACATTTTGTGCAAGTTGGGGTTTTTGGGGACCGGTTGCCGCTTCCTTGAAGGGGCGTGCCGGTGGGTATCTGGGTAATTCCCACAACCT
>JAMKPZ010016896.1:0-24762 GCA_024699675.1 Amphibolis antarctica
CAATTCTTCAATTGAGCCTCTACTTTTCCATTGGTCTATGTACTTCTTTACCAAGGAATACTTGGAAGTCCTTGTTGGATCGTAGCAAAATTGTAGGACATCTTCAAGCTCCCCGAATAGCAGTGCAGCGTTGTGGACACTTTCTTCTCTCGCTTTGATGGTAGTGTTGGAGCATTCCATGCATATCACCAGTGGTAGATTTGTAAGACACGCGCCCAAGATGTCAGCGATGGTTGACCTCAACCATTCAAACAAGTGTTGGCTGGTTTGGAATTGGTCATATTTTGATAATATCGTTATGCATATCCCATACAAACAATCAGCTGCCAGGACCTTTGAAGGCCTCTGTTGTGTATGACCGTGCTTGACTGGTTCCTGTTCCATGGTTTGGTTGAACTCCCGTAGACAAATAGCCCCGATCCTTTCAAGCTCTTCGATAATCATTTTATCATCACAAACACGCTTGATGCCAAGAAGGTCCTTGCCAAACCACTTCTTGTCAAGATAAAGCCCTTCCATTATAGACTCTGCAGCAACGATCATGTGCTGCAACCCTCGGTCATCCAAATTCTTGTCCACCAATCTAACATATTTGAAGCCTTCAAGTACCCCTTCTAGTAGATCATTGATTGATGCCAGATCAATGTTGGGAAGTGCAATGATGACACATGCAAGAGTTGCAATTGGAAGTGCCCAGCAATACTTGATGCTCCCACTAGATGACTGGTGTGAGAAGGTGAGCCTCCAATCAAAGTCAGCCACTCCACTGAAACCATTAGAGTGACTACCATGTTGCTTGATCAATTTGTCCAACATGGCAGTTTTCGTCTTCATGGCCCTCTTGATCCACAACTTTGTGTCTTTCTCTCCACTTTCCTTGATGAAATCAATGAAGTTGCTCTCTCCTTCTAGATGCAACACGCACATTTTCCCTTCAGAGAATCTAAGATCTACAGGTCTATGCCTTCGGGCTCTCCACAGCTTGATCATTTTAAGGCAACACCAACACAATAATGTTATCCCGCAAAACAACGCAAAGGTGATCCCCAGCAAAGTAAACTGACTAGATGCGTCAGCATCTATACAAGTTGCATTCTTTCTGATGATAATTCTTGAGGACAAGCTAATTCTTGTGGACAAGGTAAAGGCCATTGTTGAGAGCACCAGCATTAAAATCCATATGATAAAATTTGACATCCACTTCTCAACCAGGCCTATGGGTACAATTGCGACCAATCGGATGAGCTTACTTAGCTGGACAACTCTTGCTTGTAATTTGATAACTACAGTGAGAGAGATGCTCCAGAGAAAGCGAATGATCTTCATCCTCCTCATACTCTTGGAGTGCACACACAAGGGGGACTCCTTTAGGTCCTTAAGGCTCTTGACCCAGTATTCTTCAACAGAGATACCATTCTCGAAGACATACCTCAAGCCTTTCCTGGACCACCATATGCATCGTGAAGTAGGGCCTATGCTGCCCAAGATAATCATCACCAATTGGGTGATGGACACCAACCAAATCGTGTTTCCATAGTCACTATGTTCTTGATTCCCATCTTCAATAATGGTAAAGATAGTCCGTCTTATCAACAAACTGGTGGTAATTATGGACAAGAATGCTGCGGCGATGCACGTTGCCGTTTGCCCGATCACAAATTGCAGGTTGGAGGTGTGAGCCAAGAGCCAATAGTTGGAGATGCAATCCTTTACCTTGTCCATATCTGTGCAACTGGTGCGTTCGTCGTTGCACCGCAAGTCCACAATTTTTGCTTGGAATTCTTGTTCAAGCGACTCCTTGAGCTTCTCGACAATCATGGCTGTGGAGACTAAGAAGGCTAGGAGGACCAACAACACCACCATGACCACAATGTGCTCGAAGAAAGATCTATATATGGCACAGGTTCTCAACTGGATCCCAATGTCGACGACGAGTGTTACCACAAGCACGGTGAGAGCGACAACGTTGGAGAACACCTCAGACTTGTCCATCGTGCCAAGAGATGGTATGGACATAGTAATGATTGTGCAGAGTAAGACACTCCCGCCAAGTATGGCAAGTTGGTTCATTGGACCAGGCATTTCCATAGTAAGGTCAGTTGGGATCTTGAGGGCAATGCCGAGGAGCGTTGTGGAGAAAGCATTGATGGAGAAGTACTTGGAGGGGTACCAGGTCCTATTCCGAACATAGTTTCGGAATAGATCGATGGCTATGGTGGCAATGAAGTAGAATGTGGCGATTGAGATGTAGATGCCAATGGCAATGACGGGCTTGCTGAAGTCCTTTCTTTTCCATGTGCAATGTTGGTTGAAGCACGATGGTATCATGATATCATCAAGCATGAATACTATTTCAGTAGATCCATTCATGATTGATCAACTGTAAGAGCATATATATGCATCATTATATATGTATCATTATACACAAATACAACTATACACGCATGTAAACATATATGCACATTGTACACAAATAAAATTTGCATGCATGCTTAAAAACTCATCGAACAAGAAGATAAAACACAAAACCTTACTAAAACATTAATAGTCAGTGAGTTATACTTATAAATGACACAATATATACAACAAAATGGCATATGTTCAGTGAGAAACATTTGGATAAACATAGATATATACAAGGGTGATCTCCTCTCATTGTTTTAAACCCAATATACCTTAATAATCCTATCCACATCTTGTGAAGTGCTGGAACCCAACATCAGAGGTGCTACACGCCTTCCTTCAAGTCGTTCTTTGGGCTATTACCTTGCTAAAATGCCTAGAGGAGTGTGGATCTTTCACTAGAACACCCAAGCATAGGACATCGCAAGTTTCCTCCAAACTTCTCTTCACTTGACTGCACTTGGAGAAGAGACCTCGATCAAAGCCTTCCACTCTTAGCAAGTGGTGATTTGGAGAAGGGAGCCAAACAGTCAAAGCCTTCGTCCTCCATCTATTTCCAGTCTTGCACAGGAGAAAGGAGTTGAATCTCAAAACTTTGCACAGCGGGAGGAAGATTGAAGCTTGAAGGGTGGAAGACGGTGGTAGGATTTTTGCTCCAAAAGAGACGCTCCTTGAAGCATGTACGCTAGCTACTGGCTTCCTTTATTTTCAACTCCCTCCTCTTCACCAACACTAGCTATTGGCTTCCTTTATTTTCAGTATCATTTCTTAAAATGTCATGCTCTCTTATCCCCTTTGGCATCCATTGTTGAGCTATTCCCCTATCATTAACTCCCTTCCCTCTAGGGTCCCCTATCCTCCCGACCATTCCTCTTTTGACCCTGTAGCCCCTAGGACTATCTCTTGAGGAAGCTGGTTGACTTTGAGAAGGTTTTGCATAGGTTCAATGCCACTAAGGGCACCCCTGCATATACCTTCAAGGATCTTTGCCTTTTCCTAGAGGCAATACTTCCTTAGGAATTTAAAATGATTCGAAAGTTTAGGTGTTGAAAATTCACTCTTTATAGGTTTTGATGATGTCAAACAACTTAACATTGATTAAATGAAGGCATGAAGAAACTAAGTCAAAGATACAAAGTCATAAAGTCATTGTTGACACCTCAAATTTGCAATCTTATGTCTTCATAATGGACTTTATTCATAAAAAAATTGAAGAAAAGATGCTATATAAAATCGGTATAATGATTGGATCAGACATTATAATGATTTTTTTATCCTATTAAGACAGAAATTTTTGGAATATCATTTGGAATATTATTTGTTATACCATTTTTAGTTTTGCTCCAAAAGATACTTTGAAGTAGAGTTTTTTGGAACATCATTCAGAATATGATTTGTTATTCTGATTTTGGTGTTTGGTCGATACTTGTTTTTTCAGTATAATGATAGGATAATTGTGTTAAAACAAATGACTAAAAATTCCTAGGATATTTGACAGAATTTCTATTTCCATCATAAAGGAAATGGAAATAGAATGGAAAATCCGATAAACCCTACCGAGTCGTACAAAAATTCCTTTAGACAATTAAATCAAAGAATATATAATTTTTGAAAGTCTATCTTAGCTCAATGGAAAATCTGTTCAATCGGAACATTCACTCATAACAAGCATAGTATTGAAATATCAGATTATCCGTCAATTAATGTTAGATTATCTGTTCAAATATCTAAAGAATTAAGAAATAAATTTAGAGCATAATAGTAACGGAATTTCTGTCACAAAGAACAAGAACATCTATTTACCCTTAAGCACAAAATAATAAAACAAGTTAATATAATAGAATTTTTGTCACAAAGAACTAGAACATCTATTTACCCTCAAGCACTAAATAATAAAACAAGTTAACATAATGGAATTTCCATCACAAAGAACTGAAACATCCATTTACCCTTGAGCACTAAATAATAAAACAAGTTAACATGATAAAATTTCCGTCACAAAGAACTAAAACATCTGTTTACCCTTAGGTACTAAATAATAAAACAAGTTAATATAATGGAATTTCCATCACAAAGAACTAGAACATCCATTTACCCATAAGCACTAAATAATAAAATAAGTGAACATAACGAAATTTTCATCACAAAAAAATGAAACATTCATTTACCCTTAAGAACTAAATAATAAAACAAGTTAACATATGAAATTTCTGTAAACATAAACTTGAACATCTATTGAACCTTCACTAAGAGAATTGGGGCATATCATCTTAATAGAATATTCGTCAATATAAGACAGAACATCTGTTTACCCTAAAGCTCTAAATAATATAACAAGTTAACATAACAAAATTTTCGTTAATAAGAATCGAAAAATCTGTTGAACCTTAATTCTTTAGTACCAAGAGTACATGTGAACGGAACATCCGATGTGTGATTCTAGAACATCCGTTGCAATAAAGCCTACAGAAAATTATACTTGAAGTAAAACAATAATTCGTTATACTGATTATTCCTAATGGTACAACATTTTAGCATTCTAGTGTATTTCAGTATAACGATTTACAAAACTTCAAGAAAACTTACTTAGCATTATCAAAATTTAACAACTTAATCTCTTATGTGGATTAATTAGAAGCTGCCACACAGGGTTTTTATGTTTGTTATTAACTAATCACCCTATAAATAATGCTAAATGCAAATTAAACAGAGGGGAAAATCCTTGTTTTGGAGGGATGACCTTGATTTTCCTTTAACAGTTACTTTCGACCCTTTCACTCTTTGGATGACTCCAAACACTTGCATGCCCAAGCACCTAACCTCTAGTGGATCCCTGACTTTCGATGAGCCCCGACCTTCAACAACTCGAGCAACCTAACCTTTGATGATTTGTGCACAAATCTTGCAACCTCTAGCGACCTCTCCCTCACCATTAATTTAGGTAGGTTCACCCTACTGTCTTGTGGTTCGATGCCTTTCAATTCTTTCTCTACCAAAACCCTAGTTTTAGCTAAATCCTATCTTGATGCCTTAAAAATTTGTTGTTGCTTGAATGATTGCTTGAATAATTGCATAACTGAATGTTTGATTACTCAAATTCTTGATTGAATGTTCCTTTTTTGCTTGAATGGAGCTATTTTATTGTTTTCTTTTGAAATTAGGGCAAGAACTTGTAATTTCCTGCCCATTCTTAAAATTTCTTTATGATGCATGACTAAACTAATGATCAAACCCTTGTTTGTTAATGTTCCTGTTGACCCCCATGCTTAACATCAATCGAGCGGTCGGGTAAATCAACCAGCCACCCACCGGCACGCCGGGTAAATCAACCAGCAACTAGTTCCCCCAAACTCCTCCACGATGAAGTTCCACTTCACTAGTGTTGAAGCCTGTGTTCAGCACCTATCGGGCGACCGGGTAAATCAATCGGCCACCAACCGTATGGTCGGCCGATCCCGAACTCTTCCACCAACATGCAGGTACACTCGTCAATAGGCCCGCAAACGTCAATGGAGAGAAAATGGCCGACCATACGGAACTTCAGCTAATACAAGGCATGCAAAGGTGGAAGTACCATTGTCTAGATGGGGGGAGGCAAGGTAAGTGCCGTGAGGTCACGATGGCCATAGGCAAAGCATAGTTTGACTTCCAGGGCACAATACACGGCCTCCGGATCAACAATCGGTGCACAATCTCGGTTATCCGCCATGACCTATTTCCCCCAGACCCCTGGCTACATTCCTAACACACGTTGATCTCCCTTACCTAGCCACTAGCCAACCTGTCACGGCTGCCGGCTAAACGCCTAGGTAATAATTCAAATCTATTGGAAAGATATGGCAAGATTTAATTACTTAAATCGCGTAATCAATGAATCACGGGATGAAACCAAAACATACGCGGGGTTTCCATCCCAGGATCACCCAAAGGGCCCTCTATTCCATGCACAGGGACCTTTTTTCCGATACTCTGAAGGCGTGATTTCAGAGGAGAGCTAATCGGAGCACCAACGTCCTGTGGCCACACTGGAGCAAAGACTTCTGACCATCGCCGGTGTCTCCTTGCAGGTAAGCTCCCTCTTTCCCCTGCCATCATGCTCTTGACTTAGCCTCTTTCCTTCGAACCCCGATCGTATTGGACCTTCCCCATGCAAAGAGAAAGGTCGGAGGACATGCCCGGGTATCATTCCTTTGAAAGCACTTCTGAAGGTGCCGGCAACCTCCCTCCCTACAGGGTAAATCCACCTGGTATGGTAGAGGTCAGTTTGGTCATGGTTCCTTCGTCAAATTTTTTATATGGAAACCCATGTTTTCTTACTTGTTTTACAAACGTATCGTCGGGTTTTCTCTGTCCCTTTTCTTTGAAACGCATGGCCATCGTCAGACGTGTCGTCTCCACTTACAGATGATCATCTCCTCGAAGGTGTCTGCCTCTCCCGTCTTTCGAGACTGGGTGCAAGAATCCCTGCACCCGGAAGAGTAGGCGGCATACCAGGTGAACATCCGGTCCCAGACCTGAATGTCCGGTAGGCAGACGGGTAGACCCACCAGACCTCTAGCTCTTCAGCCAGAGGTCCGTAGCAGTGGCTACCATTTCTATGTTCATGTTTTGTACCTATTTCCCACTTATCTCACTAGGAGAAGCAAAACTGCTCTCCCGATGCCTCGGAAAGGCTTCCAGGATGAGGTCGTCGACATGCATCCTTGTTGACCGTCTGAGTGTATGAGCATGTACATCCCGACGGTTACTCTTTACCGGGAGAAGCAAAGCTGCTCTCTAGATGCCCCAGAAAGGCTTCCGGGATGAGGCCGTTGGCATGCATCCTTGCCGATGTCGACCGTCCGGGTGTATGAACATGTACACCCTGACAGCTCCCCTTTAATGGGAGAAGCAAAGCTACTCTCCCGATCCCCCGGAAAGGCTTCTGAGATGAGGTCGTCAGCATGTGTCCTTGCCGACGCCAGCCATCGACATGCATCCTTGCCGACGCTGACCGTCTAGGTGTATGAGTATGTACACCTCGACGATTTCCCCATTTATCAGGAGGAGCAAAGCTGCTCTCCCGATGCCTCGGAAAGGCTTCTGGGATGAGGCCGTCGGCATGCATCCTTGCCGACGTTGGCCATCTGGGTGTATGAGTATGTACACCCTAACAGTTCCCTTTTTACCGGGAGGAGCAAAGCTGCTCTCTCGATGCCCCGGAAAGGCTTCCAAGATGAGGCCGTTGGCAAGCAACCTTGTTGACACCGGCCATCCGGGTGTATGAGTATGTACATCTCGATGGTTTCCCATTACGGGGAGGAGCAAAGTTGTCTTCCCGATGACCCGGAAAGGCTTCCAAGATGAGGCCGTCGGCAAGCAACTTTGCCGACGCCGGCCGTCTGGGTGTATGACTATGTACACCCTGACAGTTTCCCCTTTATCGAGAGAAGCAAAGTGGCCCTCCCGATGCCCCGGAAAGGCTTTTGAGATGAGGCCGTCGGCATGAGTCCTTGCCGACCCTGGCCAAATTGAGTACATGAACTCTTGTCCCCAATAGAAGAGGTGGAATGTCAGGCGGATGCCAGTCCCCTTACTCGGCAGTTCGATGTTCCAGCCGGCTATCTCACCAGACCTTCGGCTCTTTAGCCAACAGTCCGTAATGGTGACCACCACGCCTTTCCCTCTCTCTTTTTCTCACCAGATCCCGTGTGAATCCTTGCATTGATTGATCTTCACTTGCTTTATTGGAAGGAATAAGACTATTCCTCCCGATGCCCTGGAAAGTCTTCCAAGATGAGGCCATGTTTGGCCCAACTAACTGTCGTGGTTTTTCGTTTTAAAGCCGGAGAGAGGTAGGGATTACCTGGGCTATCTAGGGGTGCCTAACACCTTCCCGAACAGTACCTTGAGTCTCGTATCCAGTTCTCTCATTTTTCGCATAGTTTTACACGGTTTTATACCATTTCTGCGGTTTTTAACATTTTGATGGCGGAAGGACACTTCCCCATCCGGTTTTCCTTGTTTTCTACCCAAAAATAAGGTGGCGACTCCGTTTAACGGGCCATCTGCCCCACATGGCGATGTGCTCACACAAATACCTTTCAATTCTCTGTACCTCAACCCATCCGCCAACTTCGTCGGTGGAACCCCATGGGCTTCCAAGTGATAGCCGGATGAAAGAGAGGGTACAGATTTTTGGCAACTCCGTTGGGGAAACTCGCTGTGTTTTATCGATTAAGCAACTCAGACTCTCACTCGTATGGCTCTTTTACAATTGGCATTTGATTTTCCGCTGGGATTGTTAGCATCCCTACTGCATTTGCTAAGCGAAGCCACTTTCAAGTGCATTGAACCAAGTCACCCTTCTTTGGTTCTCCCTATAGATTCTCCTTGTAGATTCTCCTTGCAGACCTTTGCAGTTCGCTCTTGTAGTTCCAGATCTCGCTAGCTCCCCTTGCCCAGACCCATTCACAAGAAAGAGCTATGGCCACTAGTTTTGCTGCTACATCTGAGACTTCTCCCTCTGTCACTACGGTGGGCTCCATGCCGCTATTTGTGGCCTTCGGCCCACCACCTCCTGTCATCACCAGGACAAACTTCACCAGGCCGATTGTTGTACCTGCTGGAGTCACGGATCTCCCTCAAGCACCAGGCCTGCCTGCCACTACAGCATTCGACAATGTCACACTGCATCATGCGCCGCCCAATTCTCCAGCTGCTGGAATTAAAGGTGACAAGCCGGTTCCCACGTGGAACATCGGCCCATCCTACCAGCTGCCCTCAAACATGGAGGGCATAGAAGGGGCCGGCACCTTCCAGCCGCCCTGGCCAGGGCATTTCGAGTAGACCCTCTTGGCTCATCAACTGGCCTATTACCAACAGCAAGGGATTAGTTCGATAATCCCATCCAAGTCAACCGTTCATGTCCTGGAGATGCCACATATTGAAGAATATGACATCTTCACCACTCCCGTGGCAGGTCGGTTCTTTTAGTTGCCACTACAGCCGGTAGCCGCCACTGTAGCTGGTAGCTGCCGCTACTTCCGCCCCAATGCTAGACCCGCAGGGGTAGCTACTTCAGAGGATAGCTGAACTGGAAGCATCCTTCCGGAACATGAGGCCCGGCCCACCGGAACCCTCTTGTTCGTTCCAAAACCTATGTTTCTGTCCAGAGGTGATGCTCCCTCTTGACTTCAAGATGCCCGAACTAGTCAAGTACAACGGGCACGGCGACCCTCATGCACAATTTCAGGCTTACTACGGGGACATGGCAGCACTGCAGCACTAGGAGAAGCTCCTCGTCTGATTGTTCCAGAAATCCCTCCAAGGGTCAGCACTGTCATTGTACATGTCCTTGGAATTGACAAAAGTCTACACCTGGGAGCAGTTGGCGTACATGTTCCAAGAACAGTATGCGTACAACTTGGACCTGGCACCCAAGTTGGAGGACCTTCGTAGCCTCCGCCAACGTGAAAACGAGCCCTTCAGTAGCTACATTGGCAGATGGAGGGCCTTGGTGTCCCAAATCTAGGACAAGCCGGTTGAGGAAGATTCCTTGGACATGATTGTACAGGGGGCCCAGCCATCACTAGCGGCGCTCCTATGCATTCAGTTGTACACAACATTCTCCCAGCTGATTAAGGCCGGCAGCCTCCTGGAGGGGTTTCTGAAGTCGAGATGATTCTCGGCCCTCCCGTTTGGACCCAACATTGGAGGAAACATCCATCCCAGGCCATCGGCAACAAGCGACAATGGGGGCAACAATCGCGGCTTCCGGAGGAACGGCAATGCACAACCATCTCCCGTCATGGTTGTGGCAACTGCGCCCCCACCATATCAGCCACAGCAGGTGTACACTCTGGCCCAGGAGTATCGTCTGCCGACCATTACCCTGGTTCAGCAACCGGTCTACACAGCCCGAGCGACCCCAAATCAACAGCCTTGGAGGCCAAGGGCTCCACCACTGGCAGCCACAGTAGAGCCGTCGGTGTCACGGCAATGGCAGGTAGTAACCCCAGGATCCTCCCATCGAAGGAACCATGGGCAAAATGGGGGCCAAACAAGTGCTAACCAACAGCGCCCCATCCAGCAGTAGCCACGGCAACCACGCCAACCACCTATGCAGGTGCAGCAGCCACGTGTAACGGAGTACACGTCGCTCTCGGAACCACTGAGCCAGGTGTTCCGCAGGGCGTAGACACTGCTCATGCTCCCACCTGTCAGACCACCCCCAGCTGTTCTTCCCCCCTGGTACAACTCGCAGCAGTACTGCGAGTATCACTGATCTGCTAGCCATGCGATTGACCACTACTGGACATTGAGACAGGCCATCCAGCATCTCATCAACTCGGGAACCACCGAACTTCAACAGCCTCTCGCATCTCCCGAGTCAAGCCAGCAGACCTTTTTGAACCATGTGGAGAACTCTTGGGTGAACACTATCCTACCGGATGTCGGTAACAGGAGATGGCATCCGCTTGAAGGATTCTGGCCGATGCAGCCGATGTCTGTGTATTCAACTAGACGTGGGTAAGGGACAAGGCGATCCCTCCCTTCAACACGACCGCTGGAAACCAGAACCACCTGGTTGAACCCTATCAACCTCATCCGTTCGGCCCACAACCTGCCAACGCTCGAGGAGCTCCAACCGTACTACCAACAACTCCAGTCCTCTATCCTCACAGTCCACAACCACTGAAGGAGGAGGAAGTCTTCACGACCTACATCGCAACAAGGGCCATCCCTGTCTTCCGGAAAACCCTTTGTTCGGGTGGCGCCTGTGGTTACCTCGTTAGGGGTGTCGGGCACTGGGACAGCCGTCCCAGCCTAACCCAAGGTGATCCTCTACTCACTAGCTGCCCTAATCAGAGTGGCCATCCCTGCAATGTCCTCAGTCCCCAAGGTCTCGGTAGCCAATCTCACTTCCTCGGCCAACACTCCAGCCAGCATAATCGCTTTAACAACTACAGCGCCAACACCACTCCAAGCACGTCTGGCAAGGCAGTAGTTCACGCCCTTGATTGTGCCGTCTGCTCCAGCCGCATCCACCTTTGAGCAGCGTCAAGGAAAGGAGGTAGTCGTCTCTCCAGCTCCCACCCCATTCTAGCAACAGCCGTCTGCATGCACGGCTATAACCAAGTCCAACCAAGTATATCAACCAAAGCCGCGCCATGAGGGGCCTCCATCCTGGGAGTGCCAAGCCAACCGTCGACTGGCTGCTGCCTCACTTATACCGACCGCCCACTCACTGCCTCCCACAGACTTGTCAGTCCAGCTATGGGGGATACAGGTAGATATCTCACTATGGGATCCACTCCAGTCATCCACCAAGCACTGAGAAACCCTCCTTAGGGCACTACAAGTGGCAAAAGTGAACCAAGGCCTCGTTCCCGGAGCCATAGAAGGGATGGTGGCAACAATGACGATCCCATCTTTCGTCTATTTCTCAGACTTGGACTTCTCACCAGCCAGGACCGATCACAACTTATCCTTGTACATCTGGGTACAGTACAAGGGCCTGTGCATCCCCATGGTCATGATTGATGACGGATCAGGGCTAAACTTGTGCCCACTACAGGTCCTGCACAAGTTGGGTATCAAGGAAGAAGACTTGCTTCCCACAGACCGAGTAATGAGAGGTTTCGACGGCACTCTCCATGAAGCCAAAGGTGAGATTGTTCTTCCCCTCGTCATCGAACCGACAGCCTTCGATGTTCCGGTTCACATGGTGGACATCCCCCCAAGCTACAACCTCATTTTGGGCTACCCTTTCCTCCACCAAAATTCCATTGTACCTTCCACCCTTCACAAGATGCTCAAATTCCTATGGAAGGGGGAAGTCATTGTTATACTGGCCAAAAATTACTATCGTATGGGACAGTCTGTGGCTGCCGTAGCATCCTACGGGTCACAGCGCCTAACACTAGAACCGACTGTTGCCACCTCACCACCCAACCTCCAGAACCCAGCCACCTTCAACTATCTGTCTAGGCGCATGGAGCCTTGGGAGGACAACCCGCAACCAGACTAGGAGCCGGAAGACGGTTTGCTACAGTTTTTTGGAGAGTCTCCGGCAGGCAGTGAAGGCCCAACCCTTCACTAGCCTCCCCCACCATCGTCCATCTTACAAGGAGGAGCTTGGGAAATGGATGCTACGTTCGACTGGTTTGTACAAGAAAAGGGGACAGCAAGGTGCGCTCCTTCCCCCTCTCCTTCAACTTAGCACCGCAACACCCACCTAATGACCAAGGTGGGGACCCTCCAGGCTTGTAGGTCATCAAAGTGAAGAGACAAGCCTGATGGCTTCTGGGCGACTCACGCTGGAACCCGCACCTTCAATAACAAGGCTTGGCATCCTAAACATAAGTTTGCCGATAGCTGCGTCCTCAGCAGCCACCGACTTGGCAACCTAACCAAGTCGGCCGGGGCTTGGCAATCATACCAAGTATCTCACTCAGCACAGGGAATAGCTGGGAACCTTCTAATCACCGGTACTATCATCCAGTAGACGTCAACCCTCCGCAGGGGTGCTGCATCATGGAGTCAAGACAGCTAGCCTGCTCAGTCTAGGTAACACCCTCTATGAGCAGAACACTGGCCAACATCGCGAGGCAGAACTAGGGGCATTCTGCCCCTCCCCCGCCACAGTCACCCGGACAGGTGAACATGACTAGCCTGTTGCGCCCTCGTCCGAGATTCTACCTGGTTTTCGCCTCCTATCTACCCGGTAGCTGTTTTCTCCAACCAAGGTAGAACTAGGGGCATTCTGCCCCTCCCCCTCTTCATGCGCTAGGCATCTAGAACGGTAGACGAAGTCTGATGGCCTCACATCTCAAGCAGGCAAGCACAACAAATCCGTCGCTTTCTCCTCTAAAGCCTTCTCGGGGTTCAGTGTCATCCCTAACCGGTAGCCAATATACCTACCCGACACCCAGCCAGGAGATCACGAATGTAGCTCCCTCTAGGTTCATCATCCAGCACCCTTTCAGCTTGAGGGTCAGCAATCAGTGGAGGACCTTGATGGCTCCCACCTGCAAGATCAAGAACTTGAAGTGGTCAGTCCATGGGTCCAATCGCCCGAGTCCATCGGTACAACCTCTATTGACGAAGTTGAACTTGTAAACCTTGGGGATGAACAGCATCAAAAAGAAACAAAAATTAGCAAAGAGGTACCCGAGCCTTACTGGCAACAACTCCTCGCACTCCTACAAGAATTCATGGAGGTATTTGCATGGGATTACGAAGACATGCCCGGTTTGGATGAACGGATAGTAGTCCATCGACTACCTCTCAAACCGGAAGCCCACCCTGTGAAGTAGAAACCTCGACGGATGAGACAGGAGTGGGCCCAGAAGCTAAAGGAGGAAATTCACAAGCAGTTGAACATCCGGTTCCTCCAGTCAGTCTTCTACCTGGAATGGGTGGCAAACATGGTGCCCGTACCAAAGAAAGACAGACAGGTACGCATGTGTGTCGACTATCGGGACCTCAACAAGGCCAACCCCAAGGACGACTTCCTACTACCACACATAGATGTCTTGGTAGACGCCACCACCAAGTACGAGGTGTACTCTTTCATGGATGGATTCTCTGGTTACAAGCAAATCCTCATGGCAGAGGAAGACAAGGAGAAGACCGCATTCACGACCCCCTAGGGCATCTTCTGTTATAGGGTGATGCCATTCGGGCTCAAAAATGCTGGTGCTACTTACCAAAGAGCCATGACCACCCTTTTCCATGACATGATGCACAAAGAAGTCAAAGTTTACATCAACGATATGGTAGTGAAGGTGCGCACACATCAACAACATCTCAAACACTTGAAAAGGTTATTTGAGTGCTTAAGGAAGTATAGGTTCAGGTTAAACCTGTCAAAATCAACGTTTGGGGCCACCACTGGAAAGCTCCTAGGCTTCTTCATCAACAAGCAGGGGATTGAGGTTGACCCCCATGCTTAACATCTATCGGGCGGTTGGGTAAATCAACCGGCCACCCATCGGCATGCTGGGTAAATCAACCGGCCACCCACCAGCATGCCGGATAAATCAACTGGCAGCCGATTCCTCCAAACTCTTGCACGATGAAGTTCCACTTCACTAGTGTTGAAGCCCGTGTTCAGCACCTATCGGGTGGTCGGGTAAATCAGCTGGCCACCAACCAGCACGTCAGTAAAACACCCCAGCAGCCGATCTCGAACTCTTCCACCAACATGTAGGTACACTCGTCAACAGGCCCGTAGACGTCAGTGGAGAGAAAACGGTCGACCAAACGGAACTTCGGCTAATACAAGGCATGCAAAGGTGGAAGTACCATTGTCCAAATGGGGGGGAGGCAAGGTAAGTGCCGTGAGGTCACGATGGCCATAGGCAAAGCTCAGTTCAACTTCCAGGGCATAGTACACGGCCTCCGAATCAATAACCGGTGCACAATCCTAGCTATCTGCCACGACCTATTTCCCCCAGACCCCTAGCTACATTCCTAACACACGTCGATCTCCCTTACTCGGCCGTCGGCCAACCTATCACGGCTACCGGCTAAACACCTAGGTAATAATTCAAATCTATTGGAAAGATATGGCAAGATTTAATTACTTAAATCGTGCAATCAATGAATCACGCGGATCATGGGATGGAACCAAAATGTACACAGGGTTTCCATCTCAGGATCACCCAAAATGGAAGGTAATTCCCTATATAAAGGGCCCTCTGTTCCATGCACAGGGACCTTTTTTCTAACACTCTGAAGGCACGATTTCGAAGGAGAGCTACTCGGAGCACCGACGTCCTGTGGCCGCACCGGAGCAAAGACTTCCGACTATTGCTGGCATCTCCTTGCAAGTAAGCTCCCTCTTTCCCTTGTCATCATGCTCCTGACTTAGCCTCTTTCCTTCAAACCCCGACCATACTGGACCTTCCCCATGCAAAGGGAAAGATCGGAGGACATGCCCGAGTATCATTCCTTTAGAAACGCTTCCAAAGGTGCCAACAACCTCCCTCCCTGTCAGGAAAATCCACCCAGTACGGTCGAGGTCAGTTTGGTCACGGTTCCTTCATCGGATTTTTTATATGGAAACCCATGTTTTCTTACATGTTTTACGAACGTATCATTGGGTTTTCTCTGTCCCTTTTCTTTGAAATGCATGGCCACTGTCAGACGTGTCATCTCCGCTTACAGATGACCATCTCCCCGAAGGTGTCCACCTCTCCCATCTTTCAGGACTGGGTGCAGGAATCCCTACACCCGGAAGAGTAGGTGGCATATCGGGTGAACATTCGGTCCCAGACCCAAATGTTCTGTAGGTAGATGGGTAGACCCACCAGACCTCTAGCTCTTCAGCCAGAGGTCCGTAGCGGTGGCTACCATGTCTATGTTCGTGTTTCTACCTATTTCCCACTTATCTCACCGGGAGAAGCAAAGCTGCTCTCCTGATGTCCCGGAAAGGCTTCTGGGATGAGGCCGTCGGCATGCATCCTTGCCGACGTTGGTCGTCCAGGTGTATGAGCATGTACACCCCGACGATTCCCCTTTACCAGGAGAAGCAAAGCTACTCTCTTGATGCCCTTAAAAGGCTTCCAGGATGAGGCCATCAACATGCATCCTTGCTGACGCCGGCCGTCCAGGTGTATGAACATGTACACCCCGACAGCTCCCCTTTAATGAGAGAAGCAAAGCTGCTCTCCTGATCCCCCGGAAAGGCTTCTAGGATGAGGCTATCGACATGCATCCTTGCCGACGCCGGCCATCCAAGTGTATGAGTATGTACACCCCGACGGTTTCCCCGTTTATCGGGAGAAGCAAAGCTGCTCTCCCGATGCCCCAGAAAGGCTTCCGAGATGAGGCCGTCGACATGCATCCTTGTCGACGCTGGCCATCCGAGTGTATGAGTATGTACACCCCGACGGTTCCCCGTTTACCAGGAGGAGCAAAGCTACTCTCCCGGTGCCCTAGAAAGGCTTCCGGGATGAGGCTGTCGGCAAGCAACCTTGCCGACACCGGCCATCTAGGTGTATGAGTATGTACACCCTGACGATTCCCCATTACCAGGAGGAGCAAGGTTGTCCTCCCAATTCCTTTGGAAAGGCTTCTGGGATGAGGTCGTCAGCAAGCAACCTTGCCGACACCGGCCGTCCGGGCATGTGAGTATGTACACCCCAACGGTTTCCCCTTTACTAGGAGAAGCAAAGTTGCCCTCTCGATGCCCTGGAAAGGCTTCTGGGATGAGGCCGTCGGCATGAGTCCTTGCCGACCCTGGCCAAATTGGGTACATGAACTCTTCTCCCCAGTAGGAGAGGCAGAATGTCAGGTGGATGCTGGTCCCCTTACCTGGTAGTTCGGCCTTCCAGCCGGCTATCTCACCAGACCTTCAGCTCTTCAGCCAACGGTCCATATTGGTGACCGCCATGCCTTTCCCTCTCTCTTTTTCTTGCCAGATCCTGTGTGAATCCTCGCATTGGTTGATCTTCACTTGCTTTACCAGAAGGAATAAGACTATTCCTCCCGATGCCCTGGAAAGTCTTCCAAGATGAGGCCATGTTTGGTCAGGCTGACTGTCATGGTTTTCCGTTTTAGAGCTAAAGAAAGGTCGGGATTACCCAAGCTCTCTGGGGGTGTCTAACACCTTCCCCAACAGTACCTTGAGTCCCATATCCAGTTCTCTCATTTTTCGCATAGTTTTACACGGTTTTATACCATTTCTGTGGTTTTTAACATTTTGATGGCAGGAAGGACACTTCCCCATCCAGTTTTCCTTGTTTTCTACCTAAAAATAAGGTGGCGACTCCATTTAACAAGCCATCTGCCCCACGTGGTGATACGCTTACACAATCACCTTTCAATTCTCTGTACCTCAGCTCATCCACCGACTCCATCGGTGGAACCCCATGGGCTTCCAGGTGATAGCTGGATGAAAGAGAGGGTACAGTTCCATTGCAATTGCATGAATTCTTGCATCATCCCATATGCTTAGTTGAATCATGTGGTAACATGCATGTTTCCTACCTTTTTAACTTGATTTTGCAGAATCCACTTAAGAACTCCAAGATAATTGTTGGATTTACTGGAAACAAAGAGGAAATGAAGATTTTGAAGGAATATTTAATAATTCTTGTTGGAGAAGGAAGGTTGGAATGCCAACAGACGTCTGTCTATTCTATTCTCTAATTCACCTGACCTGACCCAATAGTACCTATTTTTGGAATATCCACATGCTATTTTGTTCATTTTTGTGTTGTAAAATTGTAATCAAATGTATTTTTTTGTTAGTTTTGTGGAGTCTTATAAATTTTCTCCCATTTTAGTTGTAATTTCACCTTTTAGAATCAATGTAAATCCAATTTAGGCTTCCTTGTACCTTCCTAGTTCATTCTCATACCTTTCTTTTATTTTTCATGTCATTTCCATGATGTAATTCACTATATTCAAATTGTATAATTTGAATGGGCCAATTTAAATAATTAGAGGCTAGGTTTTGCTAGGCAAGTTGGGTGCCTAACACCTTCCCAACTTGTACTCAAAGTGCTTACTTAGAATCTTAGGGTTTTCTTGGTTTTTTCCCTAAATAAACTAAGTGGCAACTTTGTGTCATCATTCATGGTGGATTTACCTTTGCTTTGTAAGAGATATAAATTTTTTCGGTTTACAGAAACTAGCTACTCCATTGGAGATCTCTCACACCAATAGGTGTGGTGCAGTTCGACTCAAGTAAAAATTGATTAAATTGGCCTTATGATGTACCTACATCATGCATCTCCAAATTCATATGTTGAAATATATGGAGATCACATTGTTTTATCAACACAAGAATGTTGTTCCACATCAATCATTTTTCTCAATTTTATCTCTAGCTAAGGTGAATTCTCCTTTGAATATCCTTCCAATTCAAAATCAATTATATATTTCAATCCTCATTTAGATGTTATTTATCTTTTTGCAATATATATTGGCTTTTTGATGTCATTTCAGCTTCCTCCTTTGTTACCAGTTGCTAACAACATATGTCATTCTTTTATATTTAGGTTCCTCCTTTTGTGCCTTGGCTGACCTCTTAGCACCAACTTTCGTTAGAAATCCCCACTATCACCAAACCCATGTCTAAGGTGATGGCAATTGTCCCAAGTTAGGTTGATCCTAAGCAAATTCCCACTTCATTCACTATCACTGTTCCTCCCCTCATGATGCCCACTAGGAGGAGAGAGATCAACCCCAGTGTGATCTAGGCTGAGGCTTACATCTCTCACAACTCCATCTTCAACATCCCTCCCCCTTAGGGACCACACATATAGAATTCTCTCCTCCCCACGCTGCTCAAAACAATCCCTTCCCCTTCCTAATTCCTCTTCTCCCACTTATTTTCCCAACCTTATGGGCCAATCAAAATTAGAATGGTATGCTGCTATGACGCGATACATGTAGCAAATGTCTTTGTCCTGTCAGACTAAAGGCCAAATGTCAGATTCAACATCCACTCCTCCTAAAACTCTAATTTCTTTTCTTGAAGCTACCTCCTCCATAGCTTCCTAACCTAATTTTGGACCTCAGCACTCTCCTCCTTTCCCTACCACCCATGTTCAAATTCCTGGCCTTCTAGTAGGCCCTCAACCTATCAAGACTCCTTTGATTTCTCCTTCTTTGGTGCTTCTCCCCTAGAATTCATTTCCTACTTCTCAAGACCCAGTCTTGAAGAAGATTTCTGAGTTCCTCTTTCCAACACCATCTACTCCCCTTACTGCTCAATCTGGTTCCACTTCTACATCCCTTTCAAGCTCCAGGTACAACAAAATGAATGATCACAAGAAGAATTGTAATAAAGGAAAATCAAAAATGTACGTAGTTGCCTCCCCCCAGCAGACTAGTCAACTTCTTCTTCATTCTACTTAGACTGGGCCATCAGTTTCTTTTCTTCCTCCTACCTAGACTTGTATTTCTTGGCACCCAAGTCCTTCCTCTGAGCTAGGGAAATCTCAAACCCCTAGGTCTCAGCCCCAACAACAATTGACACCACCTCTTAGGCCTTATAAATCTTCTTCCCAATTTACTTTTGCAGAGCCTCTAAGCACCATTTTTTCCAAGGTTAGGGCCTACTTGGAGCTGCCACCATAAAACCTAAAAAAAATTCTCTTCCAAGAAATTTTGACCCTAGGGCATACTGTGCATACCAGCCTTTAGAATTTCCTTGCAGTAGTTAATAGACAACATAATAGTAGTATGACCATTGTAGGGCATACTGTTTTAGGTTTCCATTTCTATTTTTTTTTTTTACTTTTTATATGCATGTGCTTATATGTTTTCCCCTTTTTTTCCTCTTTTTTTTTTAATATTTTTATATAGTGTGAGCCAACTTCCTTAGAGAAGGAAGGAGAAGAAGAAAAAGAAGGACAAGAGGAAGAGGAAAGAGCTACTATCAATCCTCTAGCCTCAAGTCCAATGCAAGTGGATCTGGATTTAGGGCAGACAGAGATTTCTGTCGAGCAGCAACCAAGCTTTGGTGGAGAAGAAAATAGAGCCTTAGTGATCTATTCTCCACCAACTGAGCCACACACAACTACTGCAAAAGCATCAGCTCCATCCTCCCCTACACTTGTAGAACAAGCTCAGCAGTTAGGCACAAATTCAGTGATTTTTAGAGATGTTGAGGCTAGGGCTAAATTCTAGACTATTAGGGGTTATGACATTCTATTTAGCAGACCACTGGATTTTGATTTCATGGATTAAATCAAGGACTTACTAGAGTTTCAGGGGCTGCTGAGAATTATCCCCAGGTCAGGTAATAATTTTAAAGCTGAGAATTTAGTTCCTGCCTTCTACTGTAATCTGCATAAGGAAGATGGAGCTTTTCTTTCCAATGTGATTGATGTGAATATATATTTAACACTTGAATATATATTTGAGGGCCTAGGATTAAAAGATGAGGGTGTAGAGATTTTAGAATCTTCTACAATGGCAGATTGGTCAGAACAGGACATGAAGAACTATATGGCCATAAACCCTCAGATTAACTTGTTTAATAGGCTCAAGCAAATGAATGGAAAGTCTCATATGACTGCATTGATCTTGATTAGAACTATATATCAAAGATTTGGACATGATGTAGAATTATCCGTCTTTGTAAAGATTGCAACCTATGCTATACTAAATAGGATTCAGGTGAACTGGAACAAAATTTTCATTTCAAAGATCACTAGCATCAAAAAGAAATTATTCTATGGTGATCTAATCTACCAGTTGGTGTCAAGTTCCTCTGACCTATCAGATTGGGCAGTAAAGAAGTTAAAATCTAGGGTGCTGATTGCTAAAGACTTGAAACAATTCTCTACAGAGGATCAACCGACACCATAGCTGCACAATGAACCATCCACATCCCAACAGAGAGGATCATCCTTTATCTTAAAGAAGGTGGACACTGTGATAGATTAGCTGGCTGCTCTGCAAGCAGAAGTTGTAAAATTGAAATCCAGATTCCTAGAGCAGTGACAGATATATTTTCTTTCTTCTTGTGTAAACAATTTTTTTTTTAGACATTTGGAGAGAAAGCTCTCCTTTAATGTAATATTTAAACTGTCTTTTAATGAAATGAAGTTTTCCATTAGTTGTGCTTTGTTTGTAGTTTCAAATTGTTTTATTTAAGTCTGTGTATGTGTGTAATTGCATATTTCAATTTTAAACAAGTGGTAATATTTTTAATCCCTTTCAAAAAAAAAATTTCTTTTTAAGTTCATGATCTGATGGATTAACACACACTTGTTAAATTAAACCATTTCAGAGAATTTAAGCTTTCCTTTTCCTTTTAAACATACCTGGTACAATCGTATATATTAAATGTTTGCAGTTCAGAATTTTTGATCTCTGTCATTAAGTTCACTTAATTGTAATTATCTTTAACCTCATTTGAATTATGAAATATCTCTTCTAAATTCATTCAAATGATTAACCTTGTTTAATTCAGTAAACCTTTCATTTAAAAATTTTCATTTTCAGTAAACAGAGTCGTAATTGGTTCAGAGGGGAATAATCCTCACATAAGTCTGTGGGTAAACTAGATAACCCTCAAACTTACCCGTGGCTTATCCCCATAGTTTTTACTTTGGTTTTTTTCTTTTGCTTCAAGGGTAAACAGGATAACCCTCGAACTAACACGTGGGTAAACTAAATAACCCATGGACTTACCCGTGGCTTATCCCCATAGTTTTTACTTTGGTTTTTTTTTTTTTCTTTTCTTTTTGGTTGGAGGGTGAACAGGATAACCCTCGAACTTACTCCGTGGGTAAACTAGATAACCCACGAAGTAGCTACTACTATAATATTTTAACATTACAACCTAGTCCGAGGGTTAACAGGATAACCCTCGAACTTACTCCATGGGGAAACTAGATAACCCTCGAAGCAACTCAAAGTAAAATGCAATAGCTGTTCAAATTAAACTCTTTTTACAAACATTATATTCTTATAATTATATTCTTTTCTTTTGGTTTTTGTATATTTATATATATATATTATTTTATATATATTGCTTCACTCTCCTTCTAATGCTATGAACTCTACCTCTTTCCTTTTTGAAAATTTTAGAAACTGTTTTAATTTTTGACCATTAACTTTAAAAATTTCATGACTTTGCAGATCTTCCAAATCAACTGCTCCATAAGGATAAACATATTTAACAACAAATGGACCAATCTATCTAGATTTCAATTTTCCTGGAAAAGAGTGTAGTCGTGAATTATATAATAAAACTTCTTGCCCTTTTTCAAATATTCTGTGTAGAATTCTTTTATCATGCCATGTTTTCATCCTTTCTTTAGCTATTTTTGAACTTTCATAGGCTATATTTCTTAAATCCTCTAATTCTACTAATTGCACTTGTCTATTATTATCTGCTATTTTTATACTTAAGTTTAGTTGCTTAAGCACCCATAATGTTTTATGTTTTAATTTCACAGGTAAATGACAAGCCTTGCCATATACTAATTTATATAGAGTTGTCCCTAATATTATTTTATAAGTTGTTCTATATGCCTAAAGAGAATCATCTAGCTTATCAGACCAGTTTCTCCTAGTGGTGTTTACTACTTTTTTTAAGATTCATTTAATTTGCTTGTTAGCACTTTCAACTTGTCTATTGGTTTGAGGATGGTAAGGGGTAGCTAACCTATGTAACACTCTATATCTTTTCAATAACTTTTCAAAGTTTTCATTACAGAAATGAGTTCCCCTATCACTGATAATTACTCTTAGAATACCAAATCGAGACATTATGTTAGATTTTAAAAATCTCATCACTATTATAGAGTCATTAGTTTTAGTAGGAATTGCCTCTATCCACTTGGTTACATATTCTACTACCAGGAGGATATAAACAAAACCATTTGAATTTGGAAAATGTCCCATGAAATCTATACCCCAGACATCAAAAACCCCTACTTCTTGGATAGGATTTAATGGCATCATATTTCGCTTTGTAATTCTTCCTACTTTTTGGCATTGAACACAATTTTTACAATATTCATATGCATCTTTAAATAATGTTGGCCAATATAGGCCACTATGAAGCACTTTTAAAGCAATCTTTTTAGCTCCAAAATATCCTCCAGCAGGTTGATCATGACAAAATGACAACACTGATTGAGTTTCAGCTTCTGGGATACATATCTTACAATCTAGTCAGGGCATTGCTTAAACAGGTAAGGATCATCCCAAAAGAAATATTTAACCCTTGAAAAGAACATTTTCTTATCTAAATTGGACCAATCATGAGGTACTAAACCCGTAACCAAATAATTAACTATATCAGCATACCATGGGTAGGGATTTAGCATAAACAATTGCTCATCTGGAAATGTATCATCTATTGGTGGATCAGGTTGGAATGAAGCATCTAATCTTGACATATGGTCTGCCACAGTGTTTTCACAACCTTTTTTATCCTAAATTTCCAAGTCAAACTCTTGCAATAGCAAAATCCATCTTATAAGCCTTGGTTTAGCATCTTTTTTAACTAACAAATACTTAAGTGCTAAGTGATCAGTGTAAATGATAATGTGATTGCCTATTAGATATGACCTAAACTTTTCTAAGGTAAAGACCACTGCTAGAAATTCTTTTTCAGTTACACTATAATTGATTTGTGTTTCATTCAATGTCTTGCTAGCATAATATATTACTCTTGGTAGTTTGTCTAATTTTTGACCCAAAACTACACCTAATGCATAGTCTCATGCATCACACATTAATTAAAAAGGTTGAGACCAATCGGGTGCATAGACTATAAAATCAGTGAAAATGCCTGTCATACACCTTTGAAATGTAGCAGGTGCATTGCATAGCCCAAAAGGCATATGACTAAAGGCAAATGTTCCGAAAGGACATGTAAAAGTTGTTTTCTCTTGATCCTCAAGTGAAACAGGGATTTGATTATAACCTGAATAGCCATCTAGGAAACAATAATACTCATGCCCTACCAATTTTTCTAACATTTGATCTATAAAAGGCAAAGGAAAGTGATCATTCCTAGTTGTTGCATTCAGTCTTCTATAATCTAAACAAACTCCAACCAGTTTGAACTCTAGTTGGAACTAATTCCTTGTTGACGTTTTCCACAACTGTTACCCTAGATTTTTTTGGTACTACCTGAATTGGACTCACCCAAGAACTATCAAATATTGGATAAATTATGTCATCATCTAACCATTTCAGAATTTCCTTTTTAACAACCTCTTTAATATTTGGATTTAATCTTCTCTGTGGTTGCCTAATAGGTTTAATTTCAAATTCCAGATTAATCCTATGTTGGCAAATAGTTAAACTTATACCTTTTATGTCTAACATCTACCATCCTATTGCTCCCTTATGCTTTCTCAACACTTTTAAAAGATTTTCTATTTCTATTGATGTTAAATCAGAAGCAATAATGACTGGTAGATTCTCATTGTTCTCCAAAAATGCATATTTTAAATTTTTTGGAAGTGGTTTTACCTCAAGCACCGGGTATTTTGAAGTTAATGATTTGTTATCCTTTTCAAATTGTTCTTTGTTTGCATCCATATTCTTAGTTTGCTCAGAGATTTCCTCTTTCAACATTTCTTCATTCGATATTACACATTTTTCAACATGATCTAATTCCTCTACATTTAAGTCATCTATTTTAAAAGTTTCGATTAGATTAACCTTAAAATGTTTAAATTGAAGCTCTTTAAAATTCTTCTTAACCCCACTGAAAATATTTAGTTCTAATTTTTGATCACCCCAAGCTAATTCCATTCAACCATTTTTACAACTTATGCAAGCATCGCTGTAGTTAAAAATGGTCTTCCCAAAATTATTATAGCTTGATCTTGAGTTATACTTGAAGCTTTTGTTTCCATTACAGTAAAATCAACAGGGTAGACA
>JAMKPZ010016901.1:0-58213 GCA_024699675.1 Amphibolis antarctica
CCTTGCAGTAATTGCAAGTATCTCTTGAGTACTTGCTTCTGGACTTGCTTCTTCCCTTGAATTTATTGTTGCTGTTGTTTCTCTGTTGTCGTCCTCTAAACTCACCATGGTGAGCAGAGAGGCCTGAAGCACTTGTGTCATTGCTCCCATGCGTGACCATATGCCTCAGCTCCCTGGAGTGAAGACTAGATCTCACTTCCTCCAATGTGATTGTATCCCTGCCAACCACAAAAGACTGCACAAAATTCTCAAAGGACAAAGGGAGTGAAACAAGTAAAATAAAAGCAGCATCCTCGTCTTCAACTATCATGCCTATATTTCTCAACTCCATGAGAATTGTGTTCAGCTGATCTAAGTGTTGCTTAAGGGGTGTTCCCTCCTTCATTTTCAATGAAAACAATCTATGTTTAAGCAACAACTTGTTGGTTAATGACTTTGTCATGTACAAAGTCTCCAACTTATTCCACAAGCCCAAAGCTGTGGATTCATCAGCCACTTCAATAATAACTTCATCTGACAGACATAACAGTATGGTAGAGTGAGCTTTTTCTTCCTGTTGCTCATACTCTGTAGATTTTTTATCCATATTTAACCCCTTATTTAAATGAGCCCAAATGCCCTGTTGTTTAAGCAAAGCTTTCATTTTAATCTGCCACAGACTGAAGCTATTTTTCCCATTGAACTTATCCAATTTCATTGCTGGCATTGACATTTTATATTTAAAAAATATAAAATGCAACACAACACTCTGATCAAACAAATTTCAATTTCAAAAATTACTCAACACCTCCACTTCAATACTGACAGTCTCAACAAAGATATGTATCAATCACAATCACAAAAAATAGATCTCTGTCAAAAATCTCAAAGCACCAATTACCAAAGTCAAGGGACTCCACCTCAAATGGATCAAATCACTCGATTTGAACCCCCAAAAAAAATGAGCCCAAATGACCCGAAAGGACTGACCTGGCCTGACCTAGCCTGGACGCACACTAGTGCTGCTGGTCAGGGTGCGGGCTAGCCTGACCTAGCCTGGATGCGTGCTAGTCAGAACCTCAACAGGTGCGCGCAGGCTAGATCTGGGCGTGGACGATTGCGCGCAGGTAGATCAGGGTGCCGTCGACTGTGCGCAGGTGGGACTGGACTCCAACGGCTGCGCGTGGGTGCAACAAGACTCTGACGGCTGCGTGCGGGTGGATCAAGGCTCCGACGGCTGCGTGCAGGTGGATCAAGGCACGCCGACAGCTGCGCGCAAGTCGGATCTGAGCGCCGACGACTACGCACGGGCAGATCTGTGCACGGCTGCTTGCTTGCGGGTGAATCTGGGTGCGGATGCTTGCGCGTGGGCGGATCTGGGCATGCAGACGATTGCGCACAGGCGGGTCCGAGTGGATGGCTTCGTGCGAGCGAGTCTGAGGATGCTTCGGCTGATCTGTGGATTCGAAAAACTAACCTAACTCAAGGCCACCTCCTCCAACCTGCCTCTGATACCACTTGTTATGCGTGGTAACCAAAGAAGCACAACGGAAATCGAACGGAGGAGTGAGCGATGAGAAAGGAAAGAGAGAAAAGATCGCCAAGCACACACAACAATGAACACACGGATTTTATGTGGTTCACCCCAACACGGGGCTAATCCACGGATGGAGAGGGAGGGAGTTTCTTTCATGGAGGCTAGGGTTACAAATCTCTCAACTCATACTCTTTGGAAAACCCTAACCAAGCTTATATAGTACTTGGGTATTCCAAGAGGGTACAAAGACCAAAATGCCCCTTATACTAATTACATTCAAAACATAATACAACAGGTGGAGCATGTCCACTTAGCTAGGGGAGTCTGGGGAGTCGGCTGTCGAGGTTAGATACCGGCAGCGGGCCGGCTGGCTACCCGATTGGCCCGTTTAAGCATGGGTCAATAGGGACCCGGCTACCGGGGTTGGATACTGACATGCCAGCAGCGGGCCGGCTGGCCGCCCGATCAGCTCGTTTAAGCCTGGGGGTCAACATTATGGATGATTTTTCTATATATGGGGACTCATTTGAAAAATTTTAATTAATTTACAAAAAGTGCTAGAGAGATGTGAATAGAAAAGTTAGTGTTAAATTGGGAAAAATGCCATTTTATGGTTAAACAAGGAATAGTCTTAGGACATGTCATTTTTGTTGAAGGCATAAAAGTTGACAAAGCAAAAGTGGAATTAATATCCAATCTACCTATTCCTGAAACAATTAAAGATATAAGAGCATTTTTAGGACATGCTAATTTTTATAGAAGATTTATTAAAAACTTTAGTAAAATTGCTCGACCTTTAACTCAATTATTAATTAAGGATACACAATTTGAATTTAATGAGGAATGCACAAAAGCATTCAATTTTCTTAAGGAAGCCGTGACCACTTCACCTACAGTCTTTGCACTTGATTGGTCTCAACCCTTTGAATTAATGTGTGATGCATCAAACTATGCATTAGGTGTAGTTCTAGGTCAGAAATTAGATAAGCTACCAAGAGTAATATATTATGCTAGTAAGACATTGAACAAAACACAAATCAATTACAGTGTAACTGAAAAAGAACCAAGGCTCCAACACCGGTCGCTGCACTTGAGTCACATGTGCCTTGGCAGTAGCAGGCCACCACCGCCCTTGAGCTGCTTGCGCCTCGACAATAGCAGGCGGCCACCCTACGATCTTCTCACCGAAGGAACCAAGGGTAGAATGGGGGCCAAACTAGTGCTAACCAACAACACCCCACCCAGTAGCAGCCACTGAGCCAAGTGTTCCGTAGGGCACAAATGCTACTCACACTACCCCTAGTTAGGCCACCCTCGGCCATTCTTCCCCAATGGTACAACCCAGAATAGTACTGCATGTACCACTGGTCTGCTAGCCACGCAACCGACCACTGCAGGATGCTAAGGCAGGCCATCCAGTGCCTCATCGACTTGGTAACTATCGAGCTTCAATAGCCTCCCACGTCTCTCGAGCCGAGCTAGCAAACCTTCCCGAACCATGGGGAGAACTCTCAAGTGAACTTGATCCTCCCAGATTCAAGGAACAGGAGGCAGCATCTGCTTGAGTCTTTCCAGCTTATGCAGTCGGCATCCACATCTTCAACTAGATGTGGAAAGAGGACAAGGCTGTCCCTTCCCTCCACATAGCAACTGGAAGCCAGACTCACTCGGCTCAACCCGGTCAACCTCATCCATCTGGCTAGCAACCCATCAACGATCGAGGAGCTCCAGCCATACTACCTGGAGGCTCCACTCCTCCATCATCCTCACCGTCCACAACAATCGGAGGAGGAGAAGGTCTTCACGACCCGTGGCACAACAAGGGCCACCTCCGACCTCTGGAAGGCCCTTGTTTCAATGGCACCCATGGCCACCTAGGTGAGCCATGTGATGAGGTAGCAACCCCTATCGTTAGTACAGTCGAGCGTTGTGACAGTTGTCTCAACTTGACCCAAGGTGATTCTCTACTCATTGGCCACCCTAGTTAGAGTGGCCATCCTTGGGGCACCCTCGGCCGCCAAGGTGCCAGTCTCCCTCCATCGGCCGGCACTCCAACGAGCGTAGTCACCTTAGCAGCTTCAACCCGTTTACCACTCAAGGTACACCCAGTAGGCCAACCGTTCTTGCCCTTGACCCTGTCGGTCGCTCCAATTGCATCCACCTTCAAGCAGCGGAAGGGAAAGGAGGCGGTTATTGCTTCGGCTCCACCCCTGCTCCAGCAGTAGCCATTCGCATGTACAACTGAAGTCACGCTAGACAGGGATCTCCATCTCGGGGGTGCTAGGCTAGTCATCATCTGGCAGCCTACTCCACCGGCCACTGCCTCACCAACATCGATCGCCCCTCCACTTCCATCTACAGACCTGTTAGTCCAGCTATGGGGAATAAGGGCGGACATCTCGCTATGGGATCTCCTCCGGTCATCCACCGAACACTGGGAGACCCTCCTCAATTTCTTGCAGGTGGCCAAGGTGAACTAGAGCCTTACACCTGGCGCCATAGAGGGGATGGTGGTGATAGTGACAGTCTCGTCCTTCGTCTACTTCTCAGACTTGGACCTCTCACTTGCTAGGACTGATCACAACTTGTCCTTATACATCCGGGTGCAGTACAAGGACCTTTGCATCCCCATGGTCATGATCGATGATGGATCTGCAAGTCATGCACAAATTGGGGATCAAGGAGGACTTACACCCTACGGACAGGGTGATGAGGGGTTCAATGGTACACTCCATGAAGCTAGGGGTGTCGTCGTCCTTGCCCTCATGATAGGACCGGTGGCTTTTGAAGTTCCAGTCCATGTGGTGGACATCCTGCCCAGTTACAACCATATCTTGGGCCGCCCTTTCCTCCACCAAAACTCTATTGTGCCATCCACCCTCCATAGGATGCTCAAATTCCTGTGGAAGGGGGAGGTCATTGTCATATTGGCAGAAAACTACCATCATCCAGGACAATTCGTGGCCACTGTAGCATCTTCTAGGTTGCAACCCTCGGTGCCTAACCAGGATACCACCTCCTCAACACTAGGCCTCTAGAACCCTACCACCTTCGACTACCTATCTAGGTGCATGGAGCCCTTGGAGATCGCCCCACAGCCAGAGTAGGAGTTGGAAGACGATCTACTACATTTATTCAGAGAGCCTTCGACAAGCAACGAGGGGCCAACCCTTCGCTAGCCTCCCTCACTGTTGTCTCTTCTTTAGGGGGATCTTTGGAAATGGACACTGCGTTCGACTGGTTCGTACAAGGAAAGGGGTTGATAAGGTGCGCACCTTTCCCCTCTCCTTTGACTTAGTGGCACAACACCCAGCTAATGACCTAGGTCATCCAATGTGGGAGACAAGCTTGGCGACTTTCGAGCACTTCATGCCGGAACTTGTGCCATCAACAACAGGGCTTGGCATCCCACACACAAGATCTACTGGCAGCTACGTCCTCAGCAGCATAGGGCTTGGCATCCCACACATAAGATCTGTCGATAACTACATCCTCAGCAACACAAGGCTTGCCATCCCATGCACAAGTGCGCCGGCAGCTGTGTCCTTAGAACCAGACGACTCGATGACCTGTCTGAGTCAACCAGCTCCTCACATAGCAGCTGGGCTTGGCATGCCATGCACAAATGCATTGGTAGTTGCGTCCTTAGTAGCCACCAACTTAGCAGCCCATCTAAGTCGGCCAACTCTACCTGCACCAACAATGCTTGGCAATCGTGTCAAGTATCACACCCAGCCTAGGCTAGAGCTAGGAACCATCCAGCTACTGGTCCCAACATCTGGCTGCCATCAACCTTCAACAGGGATGCCGCATAGCAGAGTCGGGTCAGCTAGCTTGCTCAACCTCAAAGGCATCCTCACTAAGTAGAATGCTAGCCAACATCGTGGAGCAAAACTAGGGCATTCTGCCCCTCCCCTACCTCACTCACTTGGATAGGTGAACGTGACCAACCCTTCAAGTTCTGGTCTGAAACTCTCTCAGGTTTCCGCCTCCTAGCAAGCTGACAGCTGGTCCATCCACTCGTCCTTTTACCTGTACCGCTAGAGGAGCAACATCTCAAGGTAGAACAAGTGGCATTCTGCCCCTCTCCCTCTTCATGGGCCCAGCAACTAGAGCAGTAGATAAGGCTCAATAGCCTCAGGCCCTGGGTAGGTGGATGCGACCAGCCTGTTTTGTCCTCGTTCGGAAGTCGACATATCCAACTAATGTTCCACCAGGTGACCAAGAGGCCAGCCCCAAACAAGTACGCTTCCCTTCCCCTGCTAACTCCCCTCCTATGACTTGCACGTTGCACCTTGCACGTACAATAGGTAGGTCCATCCTTTAGTTAATTCTACTACAGTGGTGCTAAAAAGGAATAGGGTTGACAAGGCTAGCGACACCTCCATCCCCAAGAGTCGGCATAGGTTTCGGGTCCCAATCTACCAGAAAACACTCTTGCCCTCTCCTTCACATCCCCATGAGCTTCTGGGTCTCAATCCACTGGAAGCTACCTTCTATAACCCGAATGCTGGCAACCAACCTGGCACTTGATAGCAGGCTATTGCCATACAACTAGCCAGAATCTACCAACCTATCAGCCCCTTGACGACTTCTGCATCATCCACATACGGAAGTCGCACCCACGGCCGGTGGTGAGAATAGTCTATAGCAGCAGGTGTCACATTTAGCTCAAGATGTGCTATCCAGATTTTAGGGATGAACCACTGACCCCAGGAGTGTTACCACATACAACCGGGTTACAACACTAACAACCCGAGAGCACCTAAAACTTTTCAACTCCGACAGCGTTAGGACAAAACAGAGTGAGTAGTCCTGGTTTGTCCCAATCTCCATGATTGTTGCTGATTATGAGTGTTTACAAAATAGCGGTGGGAGATTGCTTCTCCCTCGAGTGAGCATTCAAGCTCCCTTTTTCTACCTAGGCTGAGCGCCACATGATAATGAGGGAGATCTCCAACTTCGGCTCCCTCTAGGGAAGGTAACACCCATGGACCCATTGTAACACCGCCAGGTTACTCAGCTTGCCAACAACACATGGGGGGGCTAATATCATATTCTATTCAATTTTTTTCTTATCTTCCATTTGTAAAAAAAAAAAAAAAAAAAACTACAACAACAAAAGGAAGAAAAAAAAAAGAGAAAGAAAAGGAGAAGAAGAAAAGTCAATGGCTCACATTCTTCTTTAATGAAAAAGATAAAAGAGAAAAAGAAAAAAAGAAAAAGAAAAAAAGAAAAAGAAAAAAAGAAAAAGAAAAAAAAGAAAAGCTACTTATTGCTGAGTCTTAAAAATTGATGGACTCCTGTGTAGGGGAAGGGTAGATTCTAGGATTTCGTTGGTTGTTGGCAGTCCGATACCCAGCTTGTTGTGATTGACCAAGAACTACCCTCTTTTTAGGGCTTGACAACCCATCAAAGTCTGCCATCACAACCAGGTGTCGGAACCCATTTTCCAACACCCACATCTTTTGCTCTCTCTTGTCCTTGGGCTTGACATCCCAACGAAGTCGTCAAATAGTGCTTGGCATCCCACACATGACATAGTATAGGGATCTGCCAATCAAACGGACAAGTGTCGGCCCTCACATGTTTGTGTGAGCCAGGTCTAGCTTACCCAGCTTTGGACTGTGTGCCATCCTTGAGAAGCTGACTCTCTTTTGCTTCCCCATGATGTAGCTCTCCAATTTGACTTCCTTTAGATCTGGAATCCTTCTACTGACTGCCAACACCTTCAGTCCCTTCTCGCCCATGTGTCTCAACCGGTAGTGCCACTGCTTAGACACCTCTGTGGCAGTTGCCGCCATTGCCAACTGACTTTTCACCTCTCTTACCATGAGGTACAGGGTACCGGTCCTCTGGCCGGATGCTACCACTTGGATACCCTTTGTCACCTTCCACTTGCCATTGCCAAACTCAACATGGTGACCCTCCTCATCAAGCTAATTGACGGAGATAAAATTCTTGGCCAAATCTAGGACGAACCTCACCTCCTGAAGTTTCCACAGTCCCTGCTTTATTTGGATTCAGACGTCGGCTCATCCAAGAATGTCCAAACTCGTATTATTGGCTAGATATACCTTCTATATTGGCATCTCCTGGTAGTTGTGTAGTAGCTCCTTCCAATACATCGTATGGAATGATGCTCCTAAGTCCATCACCCATGTGTCGACCAGACTGTCGACACAACAAATCGAGGCGTCTCCTACATCATCTACCAGTGTGTTCACCTCGGCTCCCCTGGTGGCATCTACATCTGCCCTCCTAGGTTTCGAACACTTTGACTGGAAGTGTCTGAACTTTTCATAGTTCTAGCACTTGATTTCCATGCAGCTCTTGCTTCTGCCACATGATTTCTACCGGTAGCCGGAACTCTGGCCCCTAGACAGGTTGCATCCCCTGCTCTCCACACTAAGTGTTGATGTAGATGCTTCTTCGTTACTCTTGTAGCAGATATCCTTATTCTACACCAGATCTGTTATCTAGCCCATGTCCAATCTTTCGTGCCCCAAGGAGTTGCTCATGGAAGTCACCATGGCTAACCAGCTCTACAGTAGCGATGACAATAGAATCAATGCCTGGACTTCATCGTTGAACAGGATCTCTACTAAATCTAGTTGAGTCAATATCGTGTTGAGCTCGTTCATGTGGTCGGCCACTGACATTCTCTCCCACATCTTCATATTGAAGAGGCTGCACATCAAAAGAAACACCTCATTAGATGTCGTCGGCTTCTCGTAGGTGTTGTTGGATAGGGCCCTTGTTCCGCTTTTACACAACACTACTCTATTCTAATTAACCACTAGGATGTTCTTTAAATACCTATTGCATTGTACCTTCGAGAGAATTTTTTTTCATTAATTCTAATGTCTTCATGTTGACCCCCATGCTCAAACAGGCTGATCGGGCGGCCAGTTGGCCCACCATCGGCATGCTGGTATCCAACCCTGGTAGCCGGCTCCCTGGTGATCCATGCTTAAACGGGCAGAATGGGCAGCCAATCGGCCTACTGTCGGCATACCGGTATCTGACCCTGGCAGCCGGCTCCCCAGACTCCCCCGGCTAAGTGGACCTGCTCCACACTTATGGGGTGGCTGGGTAAACCAAGCCGGCCAACTACTGGCACACCGGTAAAACACCCTAGCGGCCGACCTCTGACTCTCCCACCAACGTGCAGGTATGTTCATCGACACGCCCTGTCCGACCTCCGGGATAAACACGTGGTAGCTAAAAACTCCTTGTGGACCTCGATCCCAACCAGCCGGCATCCGCCTATCACAGGGCGGCTGCCAGTTAGCTAACTGAAATGGCAAGCCGAATCAATTAGAAAGATACGACGAGATTTAACCACTTAAATCTCGCAATCAATCAATCACGCCGATCGCATGATTGAACCGAGACATACACCGGGTTCCATCTATGGATCCCCCTAAAGAAGGAAGGTAATCCCTTATAAAAAGGGGGACCTTCCACCCCATTTGGGAGGCTCTCGACCCTTGGGGAAAGGTGCTGGTTCGAATGACTGATTGAAGGTTTTGAAGGAGAAGAGCTGCTCGGAGCCCCAACGCCCTCTCGCCAAACCAGAGCGAGGACTTCCGATCACCGCCAATGACACCCTACAGGTAAGCCCCTCCTTCCTCGTCGTTTTACGTACGATTTAGCGACGTCTACCTTGAGTCTCGACCGTACTAAGCCTTCCCCATGCAAGGGGAAAGGTCAGAGGATATGCCTAGGTATCATTCCTTCGGATACACTTTCGAAGGTATTGGCAACCTCCCTCTCAGACGGGTGAACCCACCCGGTATGCTCGAGTTTGGTTCGATCACGACCCCTCTGTCGGGTCCATTTCCTACAGATCTCGCCGGGAGGAGCAAGGCCACCCTCTCGAGGCCCTGGAAAGGCTTCCAGGATGACGTCGCCGGCATGCATCCTTGCCGGCGTCGGCCGTTCGGGCATACGAGCATGTACGACCCGACGGTTCCCGATCTCTGAGAGGAGTAAGACTACCCTCCCGATGCCCCGGAAAGACTTCCAGGATGACGTCGCTAGCATGCATCCTTGCTGGCGTCGGCCATTCAAGCATATGAGCATGTACTACCCGACGGTTCCCGATCTCCGGGAGGAGTAAAACTACCCTCCCAATGCCCTAGAAAGACTTCTGGGATGACGTCACCGGCATGCATCCTTGCCAGCATCAGCCATTCAAGCATACAAGCATGTATGACTAGACAGTTCTCGATCTCCGAGAGGAGTAAGACTACCCTCCCGATGGCCCAGAAAGACTTCCAGGATGACGTCGTCGGCATGCATCCTTGCCGGCGTCGGCTGTACGAGTGTACGAGCAAGTACGACCCGACGGTTCTCGATCTCTGAGAGGAGTAAGACTACCCTTTCGATGCCCCGGAAAGACTTTCGGGATGACGTCGCCGACATGCATCCTTGCCGACGTTGGCCGTTCGGGCGTGCGAGCGTGTACGACCCAATGGTTCCCCATCTCCGGGAGGAGTAAGACTACCCTCTCGATGCCCCGGAAAGACTTCCGGGATGATGCCGCTGGCATGCATCCTTGCCGGCGTCGACCGTTCGGGCGTACGAGCATGTAGGTCCCGACGGTACCCGATCTCCGGGAGGAGTAAGACTACCCTCCCGATGCCCCGGAAAGACTTCTAGGATGACGCCATAGGCATGCATCCTTGCCGGCGTCGGCCTTTCGGTTCTTGGTCCCTAGGAGGGGTAAGACTACCCTCCTAATGCCCCGAAAAGACTTTCAGGATGACGCCGTCGGCATGCATCCTTGCCGGCGTTGGCCATTCGGGCGTATGAGTATGTACACTCGAGCGGTTCCCAGTCACCAGAGAATTTTCCGATCCCCTGGAAAGACTTCCAGGATGAGGCCATGTTTGGCCAAGCTGACTGTCGTGGTTTTCCATTTTTAGAGTCGAAGAGAGGCCGGGATTGCCCGGGCTATCTAGGGTTGCCTAACACCTTCCCCAACAGTACCCGGAGTCCCGTATCTAGTTCTCTCTTGTTTCGTATAGCGTTACATGATTTCACGTTATTCTCGCGATTTTATTGTTTCGATGGTAGAAGGACACTTCCCCATTCGGTTTTCCTTATTTCCTACCCAAAAATAAGGTGGCGACTCCGTTCAACGAGCCATCCTCCCCACATGGTGATGCACTCCCAAAATCAACTTTCAATTCTCTGTACCTTGGTCCATCCGCTGGTTCTGCCAGTGAAAACCCATGGGCTTCCGGGTGATAGCCGGATGAAAGAGAGGGTACAAACTTTTGGTGACTCTGCTGGGGAGACTCGCTGCGTTTTTATCGATTAAGTGACTCAAAATCTCGCTCGTACAGCTCTTTTACAGTCAGTCTTTTGTTTCCCGCTAAGATTTTTAGTTTGCTTATCGCATTTGCTAAGCAAAGTCACTTTCAAATGCATTGAACTGAATCACCCTTCTTCGATTCCCCTGCAGATCCTCCATGTAGATTCTCCACGCAGCTAGGGGCATTCTGCCCCTTCTCCGCCACAGTCACTCGAACAGGCGAACGTGACCAGTCTGCTGCATCCTTGTCCGAGACTCCATCAGGTTTCCGCCTCCTATCCACCTGGCAGCCAATTCCTCCCACCAGGGCAGAACTAGGGGCATTCTGCCCCTCACCCTCCTTGTACGCTTGGCGGCCAGAGTAGTAGACGGAGCCTGACGGCATGACACCTCAAGCAAACGGGTATGGCAAGTCCGTCTCTGTCTCCTCCGAAGCATTCCTAGGGTTCGCCATCATCTCGAACAAACAACCAGCACATCTACCCGGCACCCAGCCAGGAGACCACAAATGCCGCTCCCACCAGGTCCATCATCTAGCACCCCTTCAGCTTGAGGGTTAGTAAGCCATAGAAGACCTTAACAATCCCCACCTGCAAGATCAGGAACTTGAAGAGGTCGGTCCATGGGTCCAACCGCCCGAGTCTACCTGTATAACGTCTACTGATGAAGTTGAACTTGAAAACCTTGGGGATGAACAACATCAAAAAGAAACGAAAATTAGCAAAGATGTACCTGAGCCCTACCGGCAACAACTCCTCGCACTCATGTGAGAATTCGTGGAAGTATTTGTGTGGGATTATGAAGACATGCTCGGTTTGGATGAACGGGTAGCGGTCCACCAACTACCCCTCAAACCGGGAGCCCACCCTGTGAAGCAAAAAGCTTGATGGATGAGACAAGAATGGTCCCAGAAGCTGAAAGAGGAGGTTCACAAGCAGTTGAACGTTCGGTTCCTCAGCCGGTCTTCTACCCAGAATGGGTGGCAAACATGGTACCCATCCCAAAGAAGGACGGGCGAGTACGCATGTGTGTCGACTCCCAAGACCTCAACAAAGCTAGCCCCAAGGACAACTTCCCACTACCACAAATAGATGTCTTGGTAGATGACGCCGCGAAGTACGGGGCATATTCTTTCATGGACGAATTCTCCGGGTACAACCAAATCCTCATGGCAGAGGAAGACAAGGAGAAGACCGCATTCACAACCCCTTGGGGCATCTTTTATTACAAGGTGATGCCATTCGAGCTCAAGAATGCTGGTGCTACTTACCAAAGAGCCATGACCACCCTCTTCCATGACATGATGCACAAAGAAGTCGAAGTCTATGTCGATGATATGGTAGTGAAGGCGCGCACTCATCAGCAGCATCTCGAGCACTTGAGAAGATTGTTTGAGCGCCTAAAGAAGTTCAAGCTTAGGTTAAACCTATCAAAATCAACATTCGGGGCCACCACCGGAAAACTCCTCAGCTTCATCATCAGCAAACAAGGTATCGAGGTAGATCCCGACAAGGCAAAGGCAATTTTAGACATGCCTCCCCCACAGACGGAACAGCAGATCCGAAGCTTATTGGGAAGGCTGCAATACATCGGGCACTTCATCTCACGCCTCATGCCGATTTGTGAGCCCTTCTTCAAGTTGTTGAAGAAAAATGCCAGCTTTGCATGGACAGCAGAATGCCAAGTCACCATCGACCACATCAAGTGGTAGCTGTCCCGGCCACCGATTCTCGTGTCGCCTCATCCCAGGAAACCGCTCTTCCTATACATGTCGATCACGATTTCTTCCATGGGCACAATACTAGGCCAGCATGATACTACCGGCAGAATCGAGCAAGCCATATACTACCTTAGTAAGAAATTTACCGAGGTAGAGGAATAGTATGAGCTGATAGAAAAATACTGTCTCTCATTGGTTTGGACAGTGAAGAAGTTGCGACACTACCTAGTGGTCTATCCAATTTTGTTGCTTAGCCGCTTGGATCCCTTGCGCTACCTCTTCGACCAGTCGTCCTTGGTGGGCAGGTGCGTAAAATGGCAGATGCTTCTCGTTGAGTTCGAGATCCAGTACGTATCCTAGAAATCCATGAAGGCCCAAGCCATGGCCGACCAGCTGGCACAACAGCCCTTGCCAGATTATCAGCCGTTGGAGGATTCGTTCCTAGAAGAGCCCATCTTCACCATTGACAAGTCAGATCCGGACCAGCCGGATCTTGACCAGCAGGATTTTGACCAGTCGGAAGCCCATATCCTGTACTTCGACGGAGCGGTCAACACCAAAGGCCGCGGGGTGGGGGTCGTCCTTGTGGATCCCCAAGGACGGATGCTGCCCATAGCCAAGTGGCTTCTCTTCACATGCTCGCACAATGAGCCAGAGTACGAGGCATGCGTCATGGGACTACGACTCACACTGGAACTCCGGGTCACCCATCTACGCGTGTTCGGCGACGCCATGTTGGTAATCTCTCAAACCCTAAATAGGTGGAAAACCCGAGACCCCAAGCTCCAGCCACACCAGGAGCTCGTATTATGATTAGCGAGCAACTTCCAGTTTGTCCACGTCCAGCACGTCGGCTACAAGCATAACCCGTACGCGGATGCTCTGGCCATCCTAGCATCGTGGGTAACAGTCTTGGAAGGTTGGAGCATAGCCATAGAAGTCACAACACTTCGCTGGCCGGCCCACAGTGAGGACATCTACCACCTCACAGAAGTCTCTAGGCAAGCAGACGACAGACTCGCGGCTTTGCATCTGGCTAGCCGCCCCAACAATCGACAAACAGTCAACCAACACAGAGAACCAGCCCCGATCGACGAACCAGGCAATACAGACCCCAAGTCCCCAGACGGTGATCTGCGAAACTCACAGCAAGAAGACCGCCCTTGGTACTCAGACATACAAACCTTCCTAGAGAATGGAGAGTTCCCATCAGAAGCTACCACCCAAGATTGACGTACGCTGTCCAGGCTGGCAGCCGGCTACGTCGTTAGCGGGGGATAGCTCTACAAGTGGTCTCACAACCAGACTCTTCTCCAGTGTGTGACTCAGCCAGAGGCACGTACGGTTATGCAGGAAATCCGTGAAGGTGTCTGGAGCACAATGGAGGCAAACTGCACAACTTACGTCTGTCGCTGTCACCAATGCCAGGTTCATGGAAATCTCATCCACGCGCCCCCCAAGGAACTATACAATATGGCTTCCCCTTGGCCATTCTCCATGTGGGCCTTGGATGTGGTAGGCGAGATCAAGTCGACAGCCACCAACGGACACCGATATATACTGGTGGCCATAGATTACTTCACCAGGTGGGTGGAAGCGGCTTCCTACAAAACAGTCATGGCAGCCACCACCCAGAGGTTCCGGCGTAACAACATTGTCACCCGATATGGCATACCCTTCGAGGTGGTGACCGACAATGGCACCAACTTTACAACCAAGCAAGTTACAGGCTACCTCAAGCAATGTAGTATCCACCACCTAAGGGCATCCCCTTATAGGCCACAGATGAACGGAGCAGTCGAAGCGGCAAACAAGACATTGGTCCGGATTCTCAAGAAGATGGTCCGAACACACAAAGATTGGCACGACCACCTCCCATACGCACTCTGGGCCTACTGGACGTCCTTACGGACCGCCACCGAAGCAACACCATACTCGCAGGTGTACGGGTCCGAAGCAGTATTGCCAGTGGAAGTAGAGCTCCCATCCCTCTACATCCTCAAGGAAGAAGCAGACTCTGACGACCAATGGTCGCAATCACGCCTGCTGCAGCTCAATCTCCTAAACGAGAGAAGGTTGAGAGCATTGGACCATGCCCAGACTTATCAGCGGAAGATGGCAAGGGCTTACGGCAAGAAAGTCCATCCCTGACTCCTCACGCCCGGTGATTTAGTCCTTCGCGCCACCTTCCCAACAGGTTCCATGGGAAAATTCGCCCCAAATTGGTGTGGCCCATACATCATCACCAAGACCCTTAGCAGGGGGCCACCTACCTCTTTGATGAAGCCACCCAATAAGAGTTCGGTCTAGTCAATTTGTCACAGTTGAAGTTCTACCCATAGACGACCCGACCGGGGCTCATCACGACCGTCGCCTTCAGACAGGCCGACCACTGGTGTCTCAGACCGACGCCCTGCCAACTGACCGAGAGGCCAGCTCCCTGTGGCTATACGTGACAAGCACGTCACGTACCCAACCGGGGCTTATCACGGCCGCCGCCTTTAGATAGGCCAACCATCGGTGTCTCAGACCAACACCCTACCAGCTGACTGAGAGGCCAGATCCTCATGGCTATACGTGACAAGCACGTCACATACCAAACCGGAGCTTATCATGGCCGCCGCCTTCAGACAGGCTGGTCGCCGCCTTTTTAGATTGGCTCCCCACGGCCATGAACGACCAACATGTCACTTCCTCTTCTGGGGGTCTACTCAGTTTCCGCGTACTGTCCAACCGGCCACTGGCACTTCCACCCAGAAATTTGCCAGCACCTCCAGAAGACCTACACCTCAGGGCAGAACTAGGGGCATTCTGCCCCTCCGTCCCCTTTCATGCACTCGGTAGTCGCTGATGGTGAAACTCAGCGGGCTAGCTCCCCACAAGTTGATCAAGGCCAGCTCCCCATGGTCATGAAAGACAAACTCAACCAGGGACCATAGCGGCCGCCGCCTTCAGACAGGCCTATCACCAGCTTCTCAGACCGGCTCCCCAGGACCAAGAAAGACAAACTCAACCAGGGATCATCGCGGCCGCCGCCTTCAGACAAGCTGGTCGCTGGCTTCTCAGACCGACTCCCCACAAGCCGACCAAGAGGCTAGTTCCCTTTGGTCGTGAGGGACAAGGACGAACGGGGCTCATCACGGCCACCACCTTTAGACAAGCCGGCGACCGACGTCTCCGTCCGACTCTCCACCAACTGACCAAGAGGTTAGCTACGGACAGGTATGCTCCTTTCCTTGGTGAATCCCCTCGCATGACTCACAGGTTGCACTATACACACACGATAGGTTGGTCCCTCCTTCCGATTGTCTTGCCACGTCGGTGCTGGGAAGAAAGAGGGTCGACAAGGCTAGCCAAACCGTCACCCCGAAAATTGGCACGACTTCCAGGTCTCCATCCGTCGGAAAGTACTCATGGCCCCCCCTCCATCTCACCACCACAAAACATCTGGGTCACCATTCACCGGAAGAAACACCAAGAAGCCGGCAAACGACCTGGCCCTCATCCACAGCTTGTTCCCCCAATACTTACCCACTCCACCATCCAACCGGCCTTCCACCGTTTGCCGCATAAGACATACCTGGTAGCCACCTCCACGACCGGCAGTGAGGACAGTTTGCAGTAGCAGGCAGCATATCCAGCTCAAGACATGCTATCCAGGCCTTTGGGATGAACTACCGACCCCAAGAGTGACACCAACTACATCCAGGTTTCTACATCAAAAACCCGAGCAGCCAACTTGTTTAACTCTGACGGCGTCAAGGCAAAATAGAGTGAGTAATCCAGGTTTGTCATTATCTTCGTGGTCTTTGCCAATTCCGAGTGGTTATGAAGTACCGACGGGAGATCACTTCTGCCCCCATGAATGAGTATCCAACCTCCCATTTTTACCTAGCCCGAGTGCCACCCGATAATGAGGGAGATCACAAACTCCGGCTCCCTCTAGGTAAGGTATTCCCCTTGTACCCAACCACGACAATATCAGCTTATTCTGCTTGCCAACAGCACGTGGGGAGGGCTAGTAGTACTCTTTTATTCAGTTTTATTTATTTTTGATCTTCTATTTTGCAAAAGAGGAAGAATAGCAAAAAAAAAAAAAAAGCAGAAAGAAAAAAAAAAAGAGAAAAATGAAGAAGAAGAAAAGTTAGTGGCTAGAATTCTTCATCAAGCGAGAAAAAAAAAAAAAAGAGGAAAAGAAAAAAGAGAGAGAAGAAAAAGTTACTTATTGCTGAGTCCTTAAAGTATATGGACTCGTGTGTAAGGGAAGGATAGATTTTAGGATTTCGCTGGCTGTTGGTAGTCCTATAATTGACTTGTCATGATTGACCAAGTATTCCCTTCTTTAAGGGCTTGGCAATCCATCGAAGTTTGCCAATACAACTGGGTGCCGAAACCCATTTGCCGACACCCACTTCTCCTTTTTTTTCTCTTTTCCTAGGGCTTGACATCCCAACTAAGTCATCAAGGCAAGGCTTGGCATCCCTCACAAAAGATCTGCTGGCAGCTGCGTCCTCAGCAGCATTGGGCTTGGCATCCCGTTGAAAGTCGCTTCCACCCCCAGGTTCTGATGCCCACATTTCTGAGACTCGCATGATTCTATCCATCATCTTTGCACCCCAGAGCGAACTTATGAGGAAGAATCAGCATAACTATGGGTAGAAGGACAGCTTTCAGATCTCTCCTCTCAACCTGTCTTGATTGCCTTAGGGTCGCTTTCGCTGGACAAAGGAACCATGTTTCCAAACGCACTCGTATGAATGTCCAGTGGTCCCTTTTTGTTGTGAGGTGAGCCACCTTTCATTCCCCTATAGGTTCAGATAGCACCATTGAGTCAGAACAGCCACCTTGCACGGACTCCATCATAGATAGCCACTTGAAAGATCCCCTCACCTGTTTCGTGCCACTATTCCTAAAGCATTGGTGAAACAAGCTTGGCACCCACCATTTTACAGAACCAATGAGGCAGGACATGAGAGGAAGGGCTACGAGAGAATGTCTCAACACCTACACACACCTTTTATACACGGATAAGGGGAGGAAACAACACTTCCTCCCCAACCTTGGAAACTAACGTACGAATGAGTGTGCAGGTAAACAAGCCAGTCAGGTCAATTAGCCGGCTGCCGCTTAAAAGATGTGGTTACCCACGGATGGCCGGCACCTTGGTCGCGTCCAACATCAAGACAATAGTTATTCCTTGCAGGAACAAAGGTGAACCGTCCACGCACATCGTCTAGCTCAGTTAGCTGGGCACCAGAACAAGGACCCGCACTAGACGCGCCATCACAGGGGGCAACGACTGATTGCTGGGTAAACCAGCTGGTAGCCGCTCGCGGGACATGGTGACCTTGATGGAACAAATACCCACAAAGCGAAGGGTTGCAGCCACACGATACCAAGCCCAGAGTACCGAAGGCTGCTACTTGTGATTCGGCTAAGACACTACCTCACACGGAGGTAAGACTGACCAATGGAGGGGAGGGAATGGTAGGTTGTTCGGTACCATCAACCGGCAACCGCCTTAACGATCTAGTTCATGCCAGCGCCCGACACTTCTATCGTGATGCGAATGCCCTCTCCGTATCACTACCTCGCGCCTTACTTGCATACACGCACAAGTTCTTGGGGACACAATCCATAGGTAATATTTCGTTAAATACGATTGATATTATTTAGATAAATCCTCAGATTACAGACGCGAAGACAACAGGCTGCAGGTACACAAGGTCAGTCTGCATCATTGTCCCTCCGATGCCCGAATCTCTGCCGCTTGAACTTCTGGGGCTCTCGCTCGATCTCTCGGGCCTCCATCCTCTCCAGCAAGCCGACTAGCCGGTCCTCGCGGTTCATCAGCTGCACAAGGACGTCGTCCCGAGCATTGAGGTGGTCCATCACTGTGCACAGACAGTCACTCAGCAGGGACTCCGTCCTAGACGCACCGGCAGCTGTACTCTAACCCGGACCTCCACTAGCGAATGGCGAAGCAGCGATAGAAGCAGTCAGTCGACGCCTGGTCGACGGCCCCCCGAACATCCCGGCAGATGAACTTGCCCGCTTAGAGGTGAGCCTCTCATAATGGCCAAGATCGACCGACGTAATGGGCTGGGTCTGGAGCGGGACCTTTTGCTGGCCACCAATCAAGATGCGCAGGAAGCCTACCAGCTCGACCATCGCCTCCCCGAACAACAACTGGCTGGGAGGCCGTCGACCCCAAAATCAACTTTCAATTCTCTGTACCACGGTCCATCCGCTGGTTCTGCCGATGAAAACCCATGGGCTTCCGGGTGATAGCCGGATGAAAGAGAGGGTACAAATTTTTTGCAACTCCGCTGGGGAGACTCGCTGCATTTTTATCGATTAAGTGACTCAAACTCTAGCTCGTACAGCTCTTTTACAGTCAGTCTTTTGTTTCCCGCTAAGATTTTTAGTTTGCTTATCGCATTTGCTAAGTGAAGTCACTTTCAAATGCATTGAACCGAATCACCCTTCTTTGGTTCCCCAGCAAATCCTCCATGTAGATTCTCCTCGCAGACCTCTGTAGATCCTCTGTGCAGAGCTAGGGGCATTCTGCCCCTTCTCTGCCATAGTCACTCGAACAGGCGAACGTGACTAGTCTGCTGCATCCTTGTCCAAGACTCCATCAGGTATTCGCCTCCTATCCACCTGGTAGCCGGTTCCTCCCACTAGGGCAGAACTAGGGGCATTCTGCCCCTCACCCTCCTTGTACGCTTGGTGGCCAGAGCAGCAGATGGAGCCTGACGGCATGACACCTCAAGCAAACGGGTATGGCAAGTCTGTCTCCGTCTCCTCCGAAGCATTCCTAGGGTTCGCCATCATCTCGAACCGATGACCAGCACATCTACCCGGCACCCAGCCAGGAGACCACAAATGCCGCTCCCACCAGGTCCATCATCCAGTACCCCTTCAGCTTGAGGGTTAGTAAGCCGTAGAAGACCTTAATGATCCCCACCTGCAAGATCAGGAACTTGAAGAGGTCGGTCCATGGGTCGAACTACCCGAGTGTACCGGTATAATGTCTACTGATGAAGTTGAACTTGTAAACCTTGGGGATGAACAACATCGAAAAGAAACAAAAATTAGAAAAGAGGTACCTGAGCCCTACCGGCAACAACTCCTCGCACTCCTGTGAGAATTCATGGAAGTATTTGCATGGGATTATGAAGACATGCCTGGTTTGGATGAACGGGTAGTAGTCCACTGACTACCCCTCAAACCAGGAGCCCGCCCTATGAAGCAAAAAGCTTGACGGATGAGACAAGAATGGTCCCAGAAGCTAAAAGAGGAGGTTCACAAGCAGTTGAACGTCTGGTTCCTCCAACCGGTCTTCCACCTGGAATGGGTGGCAAACATGGTACCCGTCCCAAAGAAGGACGGGCGAGTACGCATGTGTGTCGACTCCCGAGACCTCAACAAAGTTGGCCCCAAGGACGACTTCCCACTACCACACATAGATGTCTTGGTAGATGATGCCACGAAGTACGGGGCATATTCTTTCATGGACGAATTCTCCGGGTACAACCAAATCCTCATGGCAGAGGAAGACAAGGAGAAGACCGCATTCACAACCCCTTGGGGCATCTTTTATTAGAGGGTGATGCCATTCGGGCTCAAGAATGCTAGTGCTACTTACCAAAGAGCCATGACCACCCTCTTCCATGACATGATGCACAAAGAAGTCGAAGTCTACATCGATGATATGGTAGTGAAGGCGCGCACTCATCATCAGCATCTCGAGCACTTGAGAAGATTGTTTGAGCACCTAAAGAAGTACAAGCTCAGGTTAAACCCATCAAAATCAACATTCGGGGCCACCACCGAAAAAATCCTCGGCTTCGTCATCAGCAATCAAGGAATCGAGGTAGATCTTGACAAGGCAAAGGCAATTTTAGACATGCCTCCCCCACAGATGGAACAGCAGATCCAAAACTTATTGGGAAGGCTGCAATACATCGGGCACTTCATCTCATGCCTCACGCCGATTTGCGAACCCTTCTTCAAGTTGTTGAAGAAAAATGCCAGCTTTGCATGGACAGCAGAATGCCAAGTCACCTTCGACCACATCAAGCGGTTGTTGTCCCAGCCACCGATTCTCGTGTCGCCTCATCCCAGGCGACCACTCTTCCTATACATGTTGATCACGACTTCTTCCATGGGCACAGTACTGGGCCAGCATGATACTACCGGCAGAATCGAGCAAGCCATATACTACCTTAGTAAGAAATTTACCGAGGTAGAGGAATAGTATGAGCTGATAGAAAAATACTGTCTCTCATTGGTTTGGACAGTGAAGAAGTTGCGACACTACCTAGTGGTCTATCCAGTTATGTTGCTTAGTCGCCAAGATCCCTTGTGCTACCTCTTCGACCAACCGGCCTTGGTGGGCAGGTGCGTAAAATGGCAGATGCTTCTCACTGAGTTCGACATCCGGTACGGATCCCAGAAATCCATGAAGGCCCAAGCCATGGCCGTATGCAAGCAGTCGCCGAGCAGCGACTCTGAGGCAGACATACCGGCAGCCGCACTCGGTGAAGCAGCAGTAGAAGCAATGGGCCGGACGACGAGCTGGCCCGCTTAGAGGCGAGCCTCTCATAACGGACCAGGTTGACCGACGTGATGGGCTGAGTCTGGAGTGGAACCTTCTATCGGCTTCCGACAGCCACCACCGGGAGATGGCCTTGGCCGAAGAGGGCTCACAGCCACTGTCCGTAAGCACGAAAAAGACAAACAAATAGGCAGACTCTGCCCGTTCAGGACAGACAAGCTCCTCAGCTAGCAAATTCTTTAGCGTCGATGGCAAAAGGTCGAGCCACTATTGAACGGCCCCAGTAGCCGGTCACCGGACATGGCCCGTAACATTCTTTGTGCGAGGCATCGTGATGTTGAAGGAGAGCAGAAAGATGAAGAAAAGTTAAGGGAAAGAGACCAGCAAAGGAGGAAAATGAGAGGAGAAGATGAAAAGTTTCAAACGACTTCACCTCCTATTTATAGGAAAACTGTCACCCGGATTCTGGCTAGATAAGGTGGCAACCAATTCAAAAACTGGTTGAACGAAAATTGAGAAAGCTGAAATGATTCCTGACAACTTTGAATGGTACGATTGCTACACGGGAACCAAGAAAGTTGCACGAAAACCAAGAAAGATGGACGAAAATCAAAAAAGCTGCATGAAGCACGTGAAGCCTTTCACATCACCACCCGGTTGCCGACACCCACAAGGTGGCTACTGTGGTTGGGAGGTAAAATCGAAGAAAAGTATGACGTGACTATTCACTGCATCAACGACAGCTTTCGCAAAGCAAGCACGTGAAGCCTTTCACGTCGCCACCCGGTTGTCGGCACCTACAAGGTGCCTGCCGCGCAACCTGCCGACTGGAAGGTAAAATCAAAGAAAAGTACGACGTGACCATTCACTGTGTCGACGGCAGCTTTCGCAAAGCAAACACGTGAAGCCTTTCACGTCACTGCCCGGTTGCCAGCACCCACAAGGTGGCTACTGCTCAACCAGCCGGTCAGGAGCTGAAATCAAGGAAAGTACGATGCAACAATTGCGCCAACACCAGCTCTCAGACGTGGCATGGAAACACTTTCCACCTCATCACCCGGTTGCCGGCACCCACAAGGTGGCTACCGTACAACCATCCGGCTAAGCCCAACTTCCTTTATGGCATCTCTCGGTTAGGTGACCGAGAGTGTAAGCTCGACTCTATTTTATAACCAGTGATAGATGATTCACAAAGTGTGAAATTTCGCATGGCTTACCACTCACGCATGGAGGGTCATTTTTCCTTCCACCGAGGTCATTCAACCTTGCCTAGGGAGGGGCATTCTGTTGACCCCACGCTTAAACGGGTGGATCGGGGGACCAGCCGGCCCACCACCGGCAAATCGATAGAAAAATCTGGCAGCCGGCTCCCCAAAACCCCTACTTAGTCAGAAGGATCGGGGGACTAGCCGGCCCGTCGCCGGCAAACCGGTAGAAAAATCCGGCAGCTGGCTCCCCAAAACCCCTACTTGGTCAGAAGGATCGGTGGACCAGCCAGCCCGTCACCGGCAAATCGGTAGAAAAATCCAACAGCCGGCTCCCCAAAACCCCTACTTGGTCAGAAGGATCGAGAGACCAGCCGGCCTGCCGTCGTCAAATAGGTAGGAAAATCCAGTAGCCGGCTCCCCAAAACCCTAACTAAGCCAACATGCTCCCCAAAACCGCTTGCCTCGTAGCGGCTACTGGTTAACTACCCAGAAAGGTAAGCCGAATCAATTAGAAAGATATGACGGGATTTAACCACTTAAATCTCGCAATCAATCAATCAATCACGCCGACCGCGTGATTGAATCGAGATATACGTCGAGTTCCATCTTTGGATCCCCCCAAAGAAGGAAGGTAACCCATTATAAAAAGAGGGCCTCCCCCTCCCATGTACACACGCTTTTCACCACTTGGAGAAGATGTCGGTTGCAGGTTCTGAAGGAGCAGAGCCGCTCGGAGCCCCGACGCCCTCTCGCCGCACTGGAGCAAGGACTTCCGATCACCGCCGACGACTCCCTGCAGGTAAGCCCTTCCTTCCTCGTCGTTTTAGGTGTGATTTAATGACGTTTTTCTCGAGCCCCGACCATACGAGGCCTTTCCCATGCAACAGAAAGGTCGAAGGACGTGCCTGGGTATCATTGCTTCGGAGACGCTTCCGAAGGTACCAACAGCCTCCTTCCCGGCCAGGTGAATCCACCCGGCATGGTCGAGTTTGGTTCAGTTGCGACCCTTCTGTCGGGTCCTTTTACGTGGAAACTTGTAGTTTCCCAATGAGTTTTACGCGTTTTATCCGATTTCCGCATATTTTTCCCAGGAGGTGTAAGTCTACCCTCCCGATGCCATGGAAAGGTTTCTGGGATGACGCCACCGGCATGCATCCTTGCCGGCGGCGACCGTTCGGGCGTACGAACGTGTACGACCCGACAGTTCCCATTTTTCCTGGAGGTGTAAGTCTACCCTCCCGATGCCCCAGAAAGGTTTCCGGGATGACGCCACCGGCATGCATCCTTGTCGGCAGTGGCCGTTCGGGGGTATGAACATGTATGACCCGACGGTTCCCATTTTTTCGGGAGGTGTATGTCTACCATCCCGATGCCCCGGAAAGGTTTCCGGGATGACACCACCGGCATGCATCATTGCCGGCGGCGGCCATTCGGGCGTACGAACATGTACAACCCTACAGTTCCCGATTTCCAGGAGGAGTAAGACTACCCTCCTGATGCCATGGAAAGGCTTCTGGGATGAGGCCACTAGCATGCATCTTTGCCAGCCCTAGCTGAACTGGGTACACGAACTCTTGTCCCCAGTAGGAGAGGCGGCACGCTACGTGGCAACCGGTGCCCTTACCCAAAAATCTAGCATTCCAGCCGGCCATCTTACCAGACCTTTGGTTCTTCAGCCGAACGGTCCGTAAGGGTGACCGCCATGTCTTTCTCTCTCCCCTTTATCGCTAGATCCTGTGTGAATCCTCGCATTGTTTGATCTTCACTTGTTTTACCAAAAGGAATGAGGCTATTCCTCCCGATGCCCTGGAAAGTCTTCGAGGATGAGGCCAGGCATGGCTAAACTGACTGTTGTGGTTTTCCGTTTTAGAGCCGGAGAGAGGCTGGGATTGCCTGGGCTATCTGGGGGTGCCTAACACCTTCCCCAACAGTACCCTGAGCCCCGTATCCAGTTCTCTCACGTTTTGTATATCGTTACACAATTTTATGCCATTCTCATGGTTTTATCGTTTCGATGGTGGAAGGACACTTCCCATCCAGTTTTCCTTGTTTTCTACCCAAAAATAAGGTGGCGACTCCATTCAACGAGCCATCTACCCCACGTGGTGATGCGCTCCTAAAATCAACTTTCAATTCTCTGTACCTCGGTCCATCCACTAGCCCTACCGGCGGAAACCCATGGGCTTCCAAGTGATAGCCAGATGAAAGAGAGGGTACAAGTATCATCCGCCGGCTATCACCCCAGTTCAGCAACCAGTCTACACCACCCGAGCGGCCCCAAATCAACAGCCGTGGAGGCCAAGGGCTCCGCCACCGGCAGCTGCACCCGAGCCGCCGGCAGCACGGCAATGGCAGGCAACACCCCTAGTATCCTCTCGGCAAAGGAACTAGGGACAAAATGGGGGTCAAACAGGCACTAACCAACAGCGCCCCGTCCAGCAGCAACTGTGGTAGCCACGCCAGCCACCCCCACAGCCGCAGTAGCCACGCGTAACAGAATACACGCCACTCTCGGAACCACTGAGCCAGGTGTTCTGCAGGGCATAGATGCTGCTCACGCTCCCTCCTGTCAGACCACCCCCAGCCGTTCTTCCCGCTGGTACAACTCGCAGTAGTACTGCGAGTATCACAGATTTGCTGGCCACGCAACTGACCACTACCGAACGCTGAGGCAGGCTATCTAGCGTCTCATCAACTCGAGAACCATCGAGCTTCAATAGCCTCCCATATCTCCTGACCCGAGCCAGCAGACTTTCCCGAATCATACACGAAGCTCCCAGGTAAACACTGTTTCCTAGGGTGCCCAGTTACTGCCACCGACTCCCCAGTTACTACCACCCCCAGACTTATCAATCCAGCTGCAAGGGATATGGGCAGATATCTCACTATGGGATCTACTCCGGTCCTCCACCAAGCACTAGGAAACCCTTCTCAGGGCACTACAGGTGGCAAAGGTGAACCAAGGCCTCACTCCCGGAGCCATAGAAGGGATCTACTCCTGTCCTACGTCTACTTCTTAGACTTGGACTTCTTGCCGGCCGGGACTGATCACAACCTGTCCTTGTACATCCGAGTATAATACAAGGACCTCTACATCCCCATGGTCATGATCAACGACGGATCCGGGCTAAACCTATGCCCGCTACAAGTCCTGCACAAGTTGGGGATTAAAGAACAAGACTTGCTCCCCACCGACCGGGTAATGAGAGGGTTCGATGGCACTCTTAATGAAGCCAAAGGTGAGGTTGTCCTTCCCCTCGTCATCAGACCAGCAGCCTTCGATGTTCCCATACACGTGGTGGACATTCCCCCGAGCTACAATCTCATCCTGGGCCGCCCATTCCTCTAGCAAAACTCCATCGTACCTTCCACTCTTCATAGGATGCTTAAGTTCCTGTGGAAAGGAGAGGTCATCGTCATACTGGCGAAGAATTACTACCACCCAGGGCAATCTGTGGCTACTGTAGTGCCTTCTGGGTTGCAACACCTGACGCCAGAGCCAGCTGCCACCTCACCACCCGGTCTCCAGAACCCAACCGCCTTCGACTATCTATCCAGGCGCATGGAGCCTTGGGAGGACAACTCATAGCCGTACCAGGAGCCAAAAGATGATTTGCTGCCATTGTTCAGAGAATCTCCTACGAGGAGGAACTTTGGAAACAGATGTTGTGTCTGACTAGTTTGTGCAAGGAAAGGGGACAGCAAGGTGCGCTCCTTCCCCCTCTCCTTCCACCTAGCACTGTAGCACCCACCTAATGACCAAGGTGGGGACACTCCAGGCATGCAGGTCATCAACGTCAAGAGGCAAGCCTGACGGCTTCCGGGCGACTCACGCCGGAACCTGCTCTTTCAATGATGGGGCTTGGCATCCCAAGCACAAGTGCACTGGTAGCTGCGTCCTCAGCAGCCACCGACTTGGCAACCCGACCAAGTCAGCCGAGACTTGGCAATCATACCAAGTATCTTGCTCGGCACCAGGAGCAATAGCGGAGAATCCTCCGGTCACTAGAACGATCATCCGGAAACCGTCAACTCTCGACAGGGGTGCCGCCTCGCGGAGTCGGGACAGCTAGCCTGCTCAATCTGGGCAACATCTTCCACAAGCAAAATATCGACCAACATCATGGAGCAGAACTAGGGGCATTCTGCCCCTCCTCTGCCACGGTCACTCGAACAGGCGAACGTGACCAGTCTACTGCATCCTTGTCCGAGACTCCATCAGGTTTCCGCCTCCTATCCACCTGGTAGCCGGTTCCTCCCACCGGGGCAGAACTAGGGGCATTCTGCCCCTCACCCTCCTTGTACGCTTGGCGACCGGAGCAGTAGACAGAGCCCGACGGCATGACACCTCAAGTAGACGGGTACGGCAAGTCCATGCATCCAACACACCATCATCTCGAACTGGCAGCCGACACACCTACGTGGCACCTAGCCAGGAGACCACGGATGCCGCTCCCACCATGTCCATCATCCAGCACCCCTTCAGCTTGAGGGTCAGCAAGCCGTATAAGACCTTAATGATCCCCACCTGCAAGATAAAGAACTTGAAGAGGTCAGTCCATGCATCCAACCACCCGAGTCTATCGGTATAACGTCTACTGATGAAGTTGAACTTGTAAACCTTGGGGATGAACAACATCGAAAAGAAACGAAAATTAGCAAAGAGGTACCTGAGCCCTACCGGAAACAACTCCTCATGCTCCTGTGAGAATTCGTGGAAGTGTTTGCTTTGGATTATGAAGACATGCCCGGTTTGGATGAACGAGTAGTAGTCCACCGCTACTCGTCAAACCAGGAGCCTGCCCTGTGAAGCAAAAAGCTCGACGGATGAGACAGGAATGGGCCCAGAAGCTGAAGGAGGAGGTTCACAAGCAGTTGAACATCCAGTTCCTCTAGCCGATCTTCTACCCGGAATGGGTGACAAACATGGTACCATCCCAAAGAAGGACGGGCGGGTACGCATGTGTGTCGACTATCGAGACCTCAACAAGGCTAGCCCCAAGGATGACTTCCCACTACCACACATAGATGTCTTGGTAGATGACGCCGCCAAGTACGAGGTATATTCTTTCATGGACTGATTCTCTAGGTACAACCAAATCCTCATGGCAGAGGAAGACAAGGAGAAGACCACATTCACAACCCCTTGGGGCATCTTCTGTTACAGGGTGATGCCATTCAGGCTCAAGAATGCTGGTGCTACTTACCAAAGAGCCATGACCACCCTCTTCCATGACATGATGCACAAATAAGTCAAAGTCTATGTCGATGATTTGGTAGTGAAGGCGCGCACTCATCAGCAGCATCTCAAGCACTTGAGAAGATTGTTTGAGTGCCTAAAGAAGTACAAGCTCAGGTTAAACCCATCAAAATCAATATTCGGGGCCACCACCGGAAAACTCCTCAACTTCGTCATCAACAAACAGGGAATCGACGTAGATCCTGACAAGGCAAAGGCAATTTTATACATGCCTCCCCCATAGACGGAACAGTAGATCCGAAGCTTATTGGGAAGGCTGCAATACATCGGGCGCTTCATCTCATGCCTCACTCCGATTTTTGAACCCTTCTTCAAGTTGTTGAAGAAAAATGCTAGCTTCGCATGGACAAAAGAATGCCAAGTCGCCTTTGACCACATCAAGCGACAGCTGTCCCGGCCGTCGGTTCTCGTACCGCCTCATCCTGGGCAGCCGCTCTTCCTATACATGTCAATCATGGCTTCTTCCATGGGCGTAGTACTGGGCCAGCATGATACCACCGGCAGAATCGAGCAAGCCATATATTACCTTAGTAAGAAATTTACTAAGGTAGAGGAACGCTATGAGCTGATAGAAAAATATTGTCTCTCGTTGGTTTGCACAATGAAAAAGCTACGACACTACCTGGTGGTCTACCTAGTTTTGTTGCTTAGCCGCCTGGATCCCCTGCATTACCTTTTCGACCAACCGGCCTTGGTGGGCAGGTGCGTAAAATGGCAGATGCTTTTGGCAGAGTTCGACATCCGGTACGTATCCCAGAAATCCATGAAGGCCCAAGCCATGGCCGACCAGCTGGCACACTAGCCCTTGCCAGATTATCAGCTGTTGGAGGATTTGTTCCTAGACGAGCCCGTCTTCACCATTGACGAGCCGGATCTAGACCAACCAGATCTTGACCAGTCGAAACCCCATACCCTGTACTTCGATGGAGCGGTCAACACCAAAGGCCGCGGGGTAGGGGTCGTCCTAGTGGATCCCCAAGGACGGATGCTGCCCGTAGCCAAGCGGCTTCTCTTCACATGCTCGCACAATGAGGCAGAGTATGAGGCTTGCGTCATGGGACTATGACTCACCCTGGAACTCCGGGTCACCCATCTGCGCGTGTTCGGTGACGCCATGCTAGTAATCTCTCAAACCCTCAACAAGTGGAAAACCCGAGACCCCAAGCTCCAGCCATACCAAGAGCTCGTATTACTATTAGCGAGCAACTTTCGGTTCGTCCACTTCCAGCACGTCGGCCGCAAGCATAACCTGTACGTGGACACTCTAGCCATCCAAGCATCGTGGGTAACGGTCATGGAAGGTCAGAGCATAGCCATAGAAGTCACAACACTTCGCCAACCGGCGCATAGTGAGGACATCTACTGCCTCACAGAAGTCTCCAAGCAGGTAGACGACAGACCCGTGGCTTTGCATCTGGCTAGCCGCCCTAACAATCGGCAAATAGTCAACCAACATAGAGAACTGGCCCTAGTCAACGAACCGGGCAATACAGACCCCAAGTCCCCAGACGGCGATCTAGGGAACTCACAGTAAGAAGACTGCCCCTGGTACTCAGACATACAAACTTTCCTAGAGACTAGAGAGTTCCCATCAGAAGCTACCACCCAAGATCGACGTACGCTGTCTAGGCTGGTAGCCGGCTACGTCTTCAGCAAGGGACAGCTCTACAAGCAGTCTCACAACCAGACTCTTCTCCAGTGTGTGACCCAACCTGAGGCACATACGGTTATGCAGGAAATCCATGAAGGTGTTTGTGGATCCCACATGAATGGGATCCTCCTGGCGAAGAAGATCATGCTCCAAGGCTACTACTAGAGCACAATGGAGGTGGACTGCACAACCTACGTCCGTCGCTGTCACCAATGCCAGATTCATGGAAATCTCATCCATGCGCCCCCCAAGGAACTATACAACATGGCTTCCCCTTGGCCATTCTCCATGTGAGCCTTGGATGTGGTAGGCAAGCTCAAGCTGATAGCCACCAATGGACACCGGTATATACTGGTGGCCATAGATTACTTGTCACGGTAGCCGCCACCCAGAGGTTCCTGCGCAACAACATTGTCACCTGGTATGGCGTACCCTTCGAGGTGGTGACCGACAACGACACCAACTTTACAGCCAAGCAGGTTACAGGCTACCTCGAGCAGTGTCGTATCCGCCACCTAAGGGCATCCCCTTACAGGCCATAGATGAACGGAGTAGTCGAAGTGGCTAACAAGACATTGGTCCAGATCCTCAAGAAGATGGTTCGAACACACAAAGATTGGCCCGACCACCTCCTGTACGCACTTTGGGCCTACCGGACGTCCTTACGGACCGCCATCGGAGCAACACCATACTCGTTGGTGTACGGGTCCAAAGCAGTATTACCGATGGAAGTAGAGCTCCCATCCCTCCGCATCCTCAAGGAGGAAGTAGACTCTAATGACCAGTGGTTGGAATCACGCCTGCTGCAGCTCAATCTCCTAGACGAGAGAAGGTTGAGAGCATTGGACCATGCCCAAACTTATTAGCGAAAGATGGCAAGGGCTTACGGCAAGAAAGTCAGTCCCTGACTCCTCACGCCCGGTGATTTAGTCCTTCGTGCCACCTTCCCAACAGGTTCCACGGGAAAATTCTCCCCAAATTGGTGTGGCCCATACGTCATCACCAAAACCCTCAGCGGGGGGGCCACCTACCTCTTTGATGAAGCCACCCAACAAGAGTTCGGTTCGGTCAATTTGTCGCAGTTGAAGAAGTTCTACCCAAAGACAACCCGACCGGGACTCATCACGACCATCGCCTTCAAACAGACCGGCCACCGGTGTCTCAAACCAACACCCCACCAGTTGACTGAGAGGCCAGCTCCCAACGGTCGTCGCCTTCAGACAGGCTGGCCACCGCCTTTAGATAGGCCAGCTGCCACCTTTAGACAGGTCGGCTGCCGGTGTCTCAGACCGACACCCTGCCAGCTGACCGAGAGGCCAGCTCCCTGTGGTTGTACGTGACAAGCACGTCACGTACCCAACCGGGGCTTGTCACGGCCACTACCTTCAAACAGGCCGGCCATCAGTGTCTCAGACCGACACCCTGCCAGCTGACTGAGAGGCCAGCTCCCCGTCACTATAAGTGACAAGCATGTCACATACCCGACCAGGGTTCATCTAGGCCACCGCCTTCAAAGAAGCTGGCCACCGACGTCTTTGTTCGACCCTCCACCAACTGACCAAGAGGTTAGCTTCGAACAGGTATGCTCCTTTCCTTGGTGAATCCCCTCGCATGACTCACATGTCGCACTATGCACGCACGATAGGCAAGTCCCTCCTTCCGATCATCCTGCCATGTTGGTACTGGGAAGAAGAGGGTCGACAAGGCTAGCCAAACCGTCACCCCCAAAATTGGCACGGTTTCCAAGTCTCCATCAACCGGAAAGTACTCGTGCCCCCCTCCATCTCACCACCACAAAAAGTCCGGGTCACCGTCTACCGGAAGAAACACCAGGAAGCTGGCAAACGACTCGGCCCTCGTCCACAGCCTGTTGCCCCAATACTTACACACTCCATCGTCCAACTGGCCTTCCACCGTCTGCTGCGTCTGACATATCCGGTAGCTGCATCCACGGCCGGCAGTGAGAATAGTTTGCAGCAGCAGGCAGCACATCCGGCTCAAGAAGTGCTATCCAGACCTCTAGGACGAACTACCGACCCCAGGAGTGATACCAACTACATCCGGGTTACTACACTAAAAACCCAAGCATCCAAACTTTTAGCTCTGATGGCGTCAAGGCAAAACAGAGTGAGTAATCTAGGTTTGTCCTTGTCTCCATGGTCTTTGCTGATTCTGAGTGGTTATGAAGTACCGGCAGGAGATCACTTCTCCCCCCGCGAATGAGTATCCAACCTCCCATTTTTACCTAGCCCGAGTGCCACCCAACAATGAGGGAGATCACAAACTTCGGCTCCCTCTAGGTAAGGTATTCCCCTTGGACCCAACCGCGACAATATCGGGTTATTCTGCTTGCCAACAGCACGTGGGGAGGGCTAGTAGTACTCTTTTATTCAGTTTTTTTATTTCGATCTACTATTTTGTGAAAGAGAAAGAGTAGCGAAAAGTAGAGAAAAATGAAGAAGAAAAGTCCATGGCTAGAATCCTTCTTCCAAAAAAAAAAAAGAGAAAAAGGAAAAGAAAAAAAAAAAGAAAAAGAAAAGAAAAGTTACTTGTTGCTGAGTCCTAAAAGTATATGGACTCCTATGTAAGGGAAGGGTAGATTTTAAGATTCCGCCGGTTGTCGGTAGTCCTATACCTGACTTATCGCAATTGACCAAGTATTCCCTTCTTTCAGGGCTTGGCAACCCATCAAAGTCCACCAATACAACCGGGTGTCGAAGCCCATTTGCCGACACCCACTTCTCCTTTTTTTCTCTTATCCTAAGGCTTGACATCCCAACTAAGTCATCAAGACAAGGCTTGGCATCCCTCACAAAAGATCTGCTCGCGGCTGCATCCTCAGCAGCATTGGGCTTGGCATCCCATTGAAAGTCACTTCCACCCCCGGGTTCCGATGCCCACATTTCCAGGACCCGCATGATTCTATCCATCATCTTTGCACCCCAGAGCGAACTTGTGAGGAAGAATCAGCATAACTATGGGCAGAAGGATAGCTTTTGGATCTCTCCTCTCAACCTGTCTTGATTGCCTTAGGGTTGCTTCCGCTGGACAAAGGAACCACGTTTCCAAACGCACCCGTATGAATGTCCAGTGGTCACTTTTTGTTGTGAGGTGAGCCACCTTTCATTCCCCTACAGGTTTAGATAGCACCATTGAGTTGGAACAGCCACCTTGCGTGAACTCTGTCACAAATAGCCACTTGAAAGATCCCCTCACCTGTTCCGTGCCACTATTCCTAAAGCATTGGTGAACAAGCTTGGCACCCACCATCTTACAAAACCAATGAGGCAGGACATGAAAGGAAGGGCTACGAGGGAATGTCTCAACACCTACAGGCACATCACTACTTTCATACACGGATAAGGGGAGGAAACAACACTTCCTCCCCACCCTTGGAAACTAACGTACGAATGAGTGTGCAGGTAAACAAGCCAATCGGGTCTATCAGCTGGCTGCCACTTAAAAGATGTGGTTACCCACGGACGGTCGACACCTTGGCCGCGTCCAATGTCAGGACGATGACCATTCCTCGCAGGAAAGAAGGAGACATGCCCTTGCGTGTGGCCCGGCTCAGGTAGCTAGACGCTAGAACGAGAACCCACGCCAGACGCACCATCACGGGGGGGAAATGGCCGGTTGTCGGGTACACCAGTCGGCAGCTGCTCGCGGGACACGATGACCCAAATGGAACAAACACCCACAGAGTGAAGGGTTGCGACTGCACGATACCCAGCCTAGAGTACCGGAGGCCGCTACCTGTGATTCGGCTAAGACGTCACCTCAAACAGAGGTAAGACTGACCGATGGGGGGAGGGAATGGCAGGTTATCCGGTACCGTCAACCGGTAATCACCTTAACGATCTTGTTCATGCCGACGCCTGGCACTTCTGCCGTGGTATGAATACCCTCTCCATATCACTACCTCGCACCATACTCGCATACATGCACAAGTTCTTGGGGACACAATCCATAGGAAATATTTCGTTAAATACGATTGATATTATTAAGATAAATCCTCAGATAACAGACGCGAGACAACAGGCTGTGGGTACACAAGGTCAGTCCGCGTCACTATCCCTCCGGCACTCGAACCTCCGATGCTCGAACTTCTGGTGCTCCCATTCGATCTCCCGGCCTCCATCCGCTCCAACAAGCTGACCAGCCAGTTCTTGCGGTTCATCAACCACACAAGGGCGTCATCCCGGGTGCTGAGGCGGTCCATCGCCGTGCACAAACAATCACTCAGCAGGGACTCCGTGGTAGATGCACCGGTAGCCGCACTTTGACCTGGACCTCCACTGGCGAATGGTGAAGCAGCGGTAGAAGCAGTCGACCGACGCCCGGTTGATGGCCCGCCAGACGTCCCGGTAAACGAGCTGGCCCACTTCGAAGCGAGCCTCTCGTAATGGCCAAGATCGACCGACATGATGGGTCGGGTTTGGAGTGGGACCATCGGCCAACCGCCGGTCGAGGTGTGCAGGAAGCCTGCCAGCTCGACCATCTCCTCCCCGAACAGCAACTGGTTGGGAGGCTGCCGACTCGGGTAGACCATGCTCTGCATCTGGTGTCCGACCACCGTCGCCCAATTCACCTGGCAACCAGATACCACCGCGAAAGTCGCGAGGTATGTCGCCATGCTAATCTCGTCCCAATGTCCTCCCTTCGGCAGGATCGTGTTGTTGAGGATAAAGGAGACGAGGTGGGCGATCGGGTTCAGGTCATGTGCCTTGACCACCTGCTGGTCCAAGCCAGCTTCCGCGGCAACTACCACGTTGATGTCACTGATACTCCAAGGGAGGCTCGGCAGAGGGGCGAACACATCCAGGCCGATGAAGCGGAGGCCCAACACCTCGAACAGGAGTGCGTCAGAGAGTTCCGCTGGCCCAACCTGGATGCCGAGAACGAGTTGCGACTCCACCTCAGACAGGTTGGAGTACATCTTGGCCACTAGACCGGGGACGATCTCCACGTGGCGGAAATCTTGGACTAAGGGGAGCAGGCCCTGCGTGGCGAAATTAGCCGGCCTGCCGTATAAAACGTTCCTCAGGGCCAGGCGACCATCCACTGGGAGCACCAACTCCTAGTTAGTGTCAAGAGGCGAGACACCTTCAGCTGTCGCCTCGTCAGAACCGATTGCCGTGCTGTACCACGGAAGTGCCATGCGGACCGATTCCCCATCTGAGGCTGCGTCATCGGGCATTGCCGGCGACACGTTAGAAGTCCCTGGGAGAAGCTGCTGCCTCTCAATGAGCATCTTGCGACGAGTTCGATGCCGTGAGCTTTGGAGAGGAGCCTCCCCCGATGCCTCGCCTTCCACATCGTCCACCGGTGGACGAGAATTGGAGGCACTAGAATCCCTGAGTCGCTCCAACAGCCACCATCAGGAAATGGCCTCGGCAGAAGGGGAATCACACCCACCGTCCATGAGCACATAGAAAACCTGTAGACGAGTGGCCTCTACCTGGTTGGGATAAGCAAACTCCTCTACCGACAGATTCTTCAGGGAGGGAGGCAAAGTTTTGAGCCACTGTCGCCGACCGTCGGACATGGCCCGTGACATTCTTGGTCCGAGGCATTAGAACGTTGAAGAGAAGGAAGGGTGAATGAAAAATGGAGACAAGAAACCAGTGAAGGAGAAAATGAGAAGAAGATATGAAAATTTTCAGACGGCTTCACCTCCTTATTTATAGGCAAATGAAACCACCCGGATTCTGGCAACCCAAGCGACAGCTGATTTTTGAACGGAAACCAAGAAAGCTGAACGATTCCTGACAACGGTGAGTGATGCGACTATTCACTACACCGACGATAGCTTTCGGAAGCAGCACGTGAAGGCTTTCCACCTCACCACCCGGCTGCCGGCACCCACAAGGTGGCTACTGCGCAACCAGCCAGCTAAGCCCAGGAATCAAGGAAATTATGATGCGACTACTCACTGCACCGATGATAGCTTTCGGAAGCAGCACGTGAAGGCTTTCCACCTCACCACTCGGCTGCCAGCACCCACAAGGTGGCTACCGCACAACCAGTCGGCTAAGCCCAGGAATCAAGGAAAGTACGACGTGACTATTCACTGCATCGACGACAGCTTTCGAAAGCAGCACGTGAAGGCTTTCCACCTCACCACCCGGCTGCCAGCACCCACAAGGTGGCTGCCACGCAACCAGCTAGCTAAGCCCAGGAATCAAGGAAAGTACGACGTGACTATTCACTACACCAACGACAGCTTTCGGAAGCAGCACGTGAAGAATTTCCACCTCACCACCCGGTTGCTGGCACCCACAAGGTGGCTACCGCACAACCAGTTGGCTAAGCCAAAGAACCGAGGAAAGCATGACATGACGTTGCCCTGCTCACAGATAACACCCGACGGTCAAAAATGATAAAGAAGACGAGACAACATATTGCCAAGATTCTGAGAATGACCAGTTCGGCCATGGCAACTCTTGGTTAAGATATTGATAGTATAAGTCCAGTTACCCCAGTTTGGAGCACATCCTCTCTAAACCTCTCAAGACTTTTCCTGACGCACCTTCTAGGAAAATTCATTTCATGAGCGATGGTCATTCACAAAGTCTACGCATGGAGGGTCATTCAACTCTAGGACGTCGATTTACTTCCACTAAGGTCATACAACCTCGCCTAGGGAGGGGCATTCTGTTGACCCCCATGCTCAAATGGGCTGATTGGGCGGCCAGCTGGCATGCCGATATCCAACGCCAACAGTCGGCTCCCTAGTGACCCCTGCTCAAACTGGCTGATCAGGTGGCCAGCCGGCCCGCCGCCGGCATGCCGGTATCCAACCCTAGCAGCCGGCTCCCTGGTGACCCATGCTCAAATGGGCTGATCAGGCAGCTAGTCGGCTCCCTGGTGACCCATGCTCAAATGGGCTGATCGGGCAGCCAGCCGGCTCGTCGCCAGCATGCCGGTATCCAACCCCGGCAGCTGGCTCCCTGGTGACCCATGCTCAAACGGGCCGATCGGGCGGCCAGCCGGCTCGCCAGTATCTGACCCCGGAAGCTGACTCCCCAGACTCCCCCAGCTAAGTGGACCTGTTCCACGCTTATGGGGTGGCCAGGTAAAACAAGCTGGCCAACTACCGGCACACCAGTAAAACACCCCGACGGCTGACCTCTGACTCTCCCACCAATGTGCAGGTACGTTCATCAGCATGCCCAGTCTGACCTCTAGGATAAACACATGGCAACCGGACTCCTAGCCAGTGCAAAGCTCCGGCTATCCGCTACAGCCTATTCCCCTAAATCACCAGCTAAGAAATTCCTGGCGGACCCCGATCTCATCCAGCCGACATCTGCCTATCACACGGGGGCTGTTGGTTAACTACCTAAAAAGGCAAGCCAAATCGATTAGAATGATATGACAAGATTTAATCACTTAAATCTCGCAATCAATCAACCACGCCGATCGAGTGATTGAACTGAGACATACGCCGGGTTCCATCTATGGATCCCCCCAAAGAAGGAAGGTAATCCCTTATAAAAAGGGGACCTTCCACCCCATTCGGCAGGCTTCCACCACTGGGAAAAGACATTAGTTGGAGGTTCTGAAGGCGGAGAGTTGCTTAGAGCCCCGACGCCCTCTCGCCGCATCGAAGCAAGGACTTCCAACCGCCACTGACGACTCCCTGCAGGTAACTCACCCTATTCTCCGCCGTCATTCGTATGATTTATCATCATTTTCTCGAGCCCTAACCATGCTGGACCTTCCCCCACGCAAGGGAAAGGTCAAAGGACATGCCTAGGTATCATTCCTTCGGATACACTTTCGAAGGTACCGGTAGCCTCCCTCTCGGCTAGGTGAATCCACCCGGTACGATCGAGATCAGTTCGGTCGCAACCCCTTCGTCGGGTCCTTTTACATGGAAACTCGCATTTTCATATGTGCTTTACGAAGGCGTCGTTGAGCTTTTCCAGTCCATTTTCCTTTAAAACGGCTGGCCATTGTCAAACATACCGTATCCACATAAAGACGATTGTCGCTCGAAAGATGTCCGCCTCTCCCATCTCTCGAGACTAGGTGTAGAAACCTCTACGCCCGGAGGTTGAGGCAGAAATCGGGTGAACATCCAGTCTCAGACCCGGATACCCGGTAGGTCGACGAGTAAACCCACCAAACTTCTGGCTGTTCAGCCAGAAGTCTGTTACGGGGGCTACGATGTCCATATTTACATTTTCATCTATTTTACGCTTACTTTACCAGGAGGAGCAAAGCTACCCTCCCGACGCCCCAAAAAGGCTTCCAAGATGAGGTCACCGGCATGCATCGTTGCCGACACCGACCGTTTGGGTGCACGAACACATACACCCTGACGGTTTCCCATTTAACGGGAGGAGTAAAGCTGCCCTCCCGATGCCCTGGAAAGGCTTTGGGGATGAGGTCACCGACATGCATCGTTGCCGACACCGGCCGTTTGGGTGCACGAACACGTACACCCCGACGGTTCCCTTTTACCGGGAGGAGCAAAGCTGCCCTCTCGATGCCCCGAAAAGGCTTCCAGGATGAGGCCGTCGGCATGCATCGTTGCCAACGCCGGCTGTCCGAGTGTATTAGTATGTACACCCCAACAGCTCCCTTTTACTGGGAGGAGCAAAGCTGCCCTCCCGATGCCCCGGAAAGGCTTCCGAGATGAGGCCGCTGGCATACACCTTTGTCGGCACCGGCTATCCAAGTGTATGAGTATGTACACCTCAACGGCTCCCTTTTATTGGGAGGAGCAAAGCTGCCCTCCCGATGCCCTGGAAAGGCTTTCGGGATGAGGCCGCCAGCATACACCTTTGCTGGCACCAACCATCTGGGTGTATGAGTATGTACACCCAGATGGTTCCCTTTTACCGAGAGAGGCAAAGCTGTCCTCCCGATGCCCCGAAAAGGCTTCCAGGATGAGGCCGTTGGTGTGCATCATTGCCAACGCTGGCCGTCCGGGTGCATGAGCATGTACACACCGATGGATCCCTTTTACCGAGAGGAGCAAAGCTATCCTCCCGATGCCTCGGAGAAGCTTCCGGGATGAGGCCACCGGCATGCATCCTTGCCGGCCCTAGCCAAACGGGGAACATGAACCCTTGTCCCCAATCAAGGAGGCAGAATATGATGCGGCAACTGGTACCCTTACCTGGAAATCCGTCGTTCCAACCGGCCATCTCCCTAGACCTTCGGCTCTTCAGCCGAATGGTCTGTAAGGATGACCGCCATGTCTTTCTCTCTCCCCTTTAGTGCCAAATCCCGTGCGAATCCTCGCATTGGTTGATCTTCACTTGTTTTACCGGAAGGAATGAGGCTATTCCTCCCGACGCCCTGGAAAGTTTTCCAGGATGAGGCCATGTGTGGCCTGGCTGACTGTCGTTGTTTTCCATTTTTAGAGCCGGAGAGAGGTCAAGATTACCCAGGCTGTCTGGGGGTGCCTAACACCTTCCCCAACGGTACCCTGAGTCTTGTATCTAGTTCTCTCTTGTTTTGTATAGAATTACACGATTTTACGTCATTCTCGCGGTTTTATTGTTTCCATGATGGAAGGACACTTCCCCATCCAGTTTTCCTTGTTTTCTACCCAAAAATAAGGTGGCGACTCCATTCAACGAGCCATTTGCCCCACGTGGCGATGCGCTCACACAATCACCTTTCAATTCTCTCATTTTCACATAGTTTTACATGGTTTTATACCATTTCTGCAGTTTTTACCATTTTGATGGCGGAAGGACACTTCCCCATCCAGTTTTCCTTATTTTCTACACAAAAATAAGGTGGCGACTTCGTTTAACGAGCCATCTGCCCCACATGGCGATGCGCTCACACAATCACCTTTCAATTCTCTATACCTCGGTCCATCCGCCGGTTCCGTCGGTGGAAACCCATGGGCTTCTGGGTGATAGCCGGATGAAAGAGAGGGTACAATGGGTAAACAGCTTAACCCATGGATAAGTCTGTGGGTAAACAGCTTGACCCTCGGACTTGCATTTAAGCATAAATCATGAGTCAAATATCATTCGTTCCATTCTCAATAAAGAGTCAAATATCAATCATTCATTCCATTCTCAATAGGTAATAAACATAAACAGAATTAACGACTCAAAACTTAATTCATGCATCATTAAAGTGAACAATTGTGCATACTACTTAAAAGTATAGTTAACCTTGTAATCATCATAATTCATTGCAGAATGCAATTAAAACTCATTAAAACACATGAATTAATATCAATAAAATGCACACTTTTGAGTCTGAACAAATCCCCCATACTTAAGTTTTGCTAGTCCCTTAGCAAAGTACTAAAATGAAACTATAAAAACTATGAAGGTAAGCGTCTTAATCCAAGCGAAAGTTGATGCTAAAGCAAGGGGAGGAGCACTAGAAGTCGAGGCCATGGCATATGTCATGGGAGAAGGTGAATACTTGCAACAGGTCGTGAAACAAGGGCTAATGCACGAAGGGGTATTAATGGTTTTTATAAGTTTAATCGGGTAATCAGACGATTAGATGGTGAGATTCGATACTAATTAGTAGATTACAGGTCTACCCACGAGATACCTCGTGGGTAAATAGCTCTACCCATGAAATAAGTTCGTGGATAAGCTACTGTTGGCAGAATTTTTAAAAAATTATTGTGCAATCATTTTAATCATATTAATACTCGAATATTGCACATTTATTTCATGAATATTAGATACATCGAATTGCTTCTCTTTCTAACTAAATGTACTATTTTGTGTCAAATGAACTTTAGTGATCTTGCACAAGGTTTTAAATCATTTGCCAATGAGAGAGATATGCAAATTAAGTTGTGTAAGTAAGAGTGTGTATGCATTCATTTCAGAGCATTACTTTTATTCACTCCAAGTATACTAAATGAGAAATACAATTAGAGGAGTGATTTGGTATGATGCACTTTGTTCACACTCAAAAGTGTGCATTTTATTGATATTAATTCATATATTTTACTGAGTTTTATTTGCATTCTGCATTGAATTATGATGATTACAAGGTTAACTATACTTTTGAGCAGTATGCACGATTATTCACTTTAATGATGCATGAATTAAGTTTTGAGTCGTTAATTATGGTTATGTTTATTACCTATTGAGAACAGAATGAATGATTGATATTTGACTCTTTAAGTTGCTGATAGAATGATTAAAATACAGAGAAAACTTGTGATTTATGCTTAAACGTAAGTCCAAGGGTCAAGCTATTTACCCACAAACTTATCTGTGGGTTAAGTTGTTTACCCACGAACCATTCTGTAAGCGTTAAGTTGTTTACCCACGAACCATTCTGCAAGCGTTAAGTGCTTACCCACGAACTTACGCAAGGGTAAACTAGTTTACCCTCGGACCTGTACCCTATTTATTCTGTGCAACGAATCTCATTTATATTAAAACAATTGCGATTATAGTTAAGACCTGAATGTTATGAATTATTTCTCCCGTAATATGATGAATTTCACGAAAGATATTTCTTAAGTATTTGCATGGAAATTTGATAAGTAATTGCAGGAAATACATGGAAAAGCGAAATTAAATATTGATTTAGCTGAAGCTCAACTGTGAAGATTGTGGATGGACTGGTTAAAGAAGTAGATTGCATGGGATGATCTCAAATGTCCGAACATGCACCACGACTTCTACTAACTATCAGTTCGTGAACTGCCAATCCTCTCATCTATAAAATGGTCCCATAGCCTTGAAACTAAACCCCCCCCCTCTTCTTCCTTCGCATACCAATTACAGAGCATTCTCCAACTTCTTCATCTTCCATCATCCACCCATTCATCTCTTCCGAGAGGAGATTGACAACCTCCCCTTCTCCAATCACTCACGTAGTGTGTTTGCTGTTCTTTTCTTGACCTAAGCGTATCCTTGAAGGAGAAACTCTCAACGTCGGCTGCTTCCTCCTCTATTCCTTGGTGTAATTGTGGATTGACGCCCCACAATCTCATTGCAAGGTTGAAAGGAAGGCTTGCCAGATTGACAACCTAGTGGACCGGAAGTAAAGACAAAGAGAAGTTCCCATCCTAAGCAAGTTTCGAAGGGAGAAATTACAGTGAAGTATTAGGTGTTCATTCCATTTTTATTTTCTTTATTTTACTTTACCTTTTTACAACTACACCCAAATCTACAATCACACACTTTATCAACTTGGTTATGGTAATTAGACTATGTTTTTATATTTCTTTTAATGTTGAATGTTTAATTCTACAAGTTGTTTGTAATGTATTGTGTTTCTTGCATTGTATTGTGTGTTGTGTGTTGAAATATATAAAAAGACCAAAATTATAATCATCCAACTCTTAGAAGTTTCAGCAAATTTAAATCGTACTATTCTACATCTGAAACTCACAATTTTAGCATAACACTCGAGTAAATTCGAGGGTAAAGACATTTACCCACAAGCTATCTCGAGGGTTAAGTGCTTCTTCTGAGCAGAATGTTAAATTTTATGCAAACTGAAGTGCATAAGGTTAAAGCTTTATAAGAATTAAATATTTGGAAGTAAAATCCTCTGGAAATTATAACACAATCGGTATTTAAAAGCCAACCTAGCGGTTAATTAGAACAAGGCAACTGTGACATTGCTTAAAAGATAATTAATCAATTGTTTCACTTAATTGAAATCATCAATTTAGATAAACACCAAGCAAAAACTAATCCCTATGGACAAACCTATACTTGCACACTAATTACATCTGAACCCGTGCACTTGCGGTGAATTAAAATTTCGCACACAATTTATACAATAATTGAATTACAAGTGTTGTGTTAGTTGCGAGACAAGTTTTTGGCACCATTGCTGGGGATTGCTTAATTTCTTGCAATTGATGTTGCTTTTTGCTATTTTGGTGTTAGCTAGGACTACAATATGATTTATGTGCATAGTTGCTGTTAAATTTTATGCAAAGTCCTATTGCTATTCCAGAGTAGAGTCTTGTATCTAAATTCTAAATTACATTATGGACTCATATAACTCGTATAGGGGTGATTTTGGGATTGTTCCAGAAACTAGTTATGAGGATTATAATTATTCTAATTATGTTAGAAGAGACTAATTTAGCTAAGTACCAATCAAAAATAATCTCTGTAGACAAACCTGTACTTGCACACTAATTACATCTGAATCCATGCACTTGTGGTGAAATTAAAATATTTCAAACACGCATTATTAAGAAAATTAATCTCAAGTAGTGTTCTGAACAAAAATCAATATAACAATTTGACAAAAATGTTATAACAATTTTTTGTTTTGATTCAACACTTAGGAAACTTTTTGAAAATTTATTCTGTTAGAAACATATCCCATAAATTAAGGTATCTAAAAAAATTGGTATAACAATTTGACAAAAACATTATAATGATTTGTGAATTCAAATTGAAACTTAGGCAAGTTTTTGAAAAAGATATTCACTTAGAAAAATAATCTCAAAAAATCCAAAAATTTGGATATCTAGAAAAATCGGTATAACGATTTCACAAAACTGTTATAACGATTTTTGAATCAACCATCACTTAGGAAAGTTTTTGAGATACTTAGCCATTTAAGATTTGATTTCAAATGATTCAAAATCCAAGATTAGGCACTTAGGAAAATCATTATAATGATTGAAAAATTAGTATAACAAATTTATATTCAGCACATAGATCGATACAATGATTCATCCAAAATATAGCTTAGGTTGTAAAATTGGTATAACAATTTGGAAAAATGTTATAACGATTTTGTCTGGATTGCTAACCATTGGTCTTACCTTAAGTCGACCATTTCACCATTTCTCACAATCCTTCCGCATGAATTTTGCACTCCTCCATGGCTATTGTTCTCACATTTTGGACTTTCTTTGAAGGCCATTGGTGATTCGAGGAAGGAGATCTTGAAGGTGCCAAAGCTTCAAGCTCATTTCAACACATCCTTTGAGGTGGTCTTGTTTTGGTTTAATTGTAAGGGATTGAGAATTTCGTTTACTTGTTAGTTTGGACATGTGTTCAACTTAAAACACGTGGGTTTACTCCTTTTGGAGTGGTTGGTTGGAGAGTTTTACCACAAGCTCTTATTGATTGAAGAGTTCGACCTAAAACTCTTGGTTTTATATTGGTTGAAGGGTGTGACCACAAACCATTGTGTAGTTAGTTGGATGTTCAACCATAAATACTCGATTTGTAACCATTTTAGTAATGATTATATTAGGCTTAAGCTTTGTAAGCTTAGAGGTAGACATAGTCAATTAGTGAACCACCTAAAAATCTTGTGTACTTTTATTTCCATTGCATTCTTACATTATCTTTTTTGTTTCTGTATCATTTCGACTATTTGCATTTTATTTCATTTTAGATTCGTACTTAAAAATTTAAAAAACCATTATTTACCTCCCTCTAGTGGCCGGAATTAATCCTAACACCTTGTCCACTGGTTTCATCTCCTCTACTTCAACAATGAACAGCTCCTTTCGGTCGCAGTGATGTCCTTTCTTCCATCGGCAATTGCAATAGAAACATACTCCCTGTTGCCTCCACCTCTCATATTCTTCATTGGAAATTTTTCTTACAGGTACCCTTCTTTGCTCCGTTGCTCTTGGTTTCTCCCCTTTCTCCACCTCTTTCCCTTTGTTGGTCACCTTTTGCAATTGGTGGGTCCTCTCCTTGGATTTTAAATGCTAATAAGTGGCTAGTTCAATGGCTTCTTCTAGATTTTGGGGCCTAAGAGATTTAACTTCGTAGCGAAGTTCACTTTGCAACCCATTGAGATATAGATGAAGTTCGAGCTCCTCAGTTAGATTGTCAACTTGATTGCTGAGCCACTCAAACTCATCATAGTACTCCTGTAAGTCATCCCCTTGCTTGAGATTGGTGAGTTCTTCCAGGGGATTACTCCCTTTTGGACCGAAGCGGACCATCACTGTTTTGGCTAATTCTGCCTAAGAGACCACCCTCTTTTTCTTCAAGAACCAATACCATTTAAGTGCTTTTCCGTCCATGTGATACCTCACTCTTGTGACCTTTTGGTCCTTTGGTACATTATTAAACTTGAAGTACTGTTCTACCTTAAAGACCCAAATCTGTGGGTCTTGACTACCATCGAAGGTTGGAAGCTTCGCCCCCACCAGCCCTTTTCTTCTTGCTCCTTCTGTTGTGAACTTCTTGATCCATCTAGGGAATTGCCTCCTCTTCATTTCTGACTTTCTTTAGTAAGTTTTAGTAGCTCATTCCCAAGGGTTTGGGACAACCCTAACATCTCCTGTCATAGGTCTTGATGACTCAGCTCCATTTTTTGCTCCAAGTTGCAAAGTCCGTCATTGATGTTGTTCTACAGCTCATGCTAGAGGTCATCAATGATTTCCATCAATAGGGCTTTGAAGGTCACCATGTCTTCAGCCTTCATCTCTACCCCGTGACGTTCCTCCTTTGATACCAAGTTGGTGGGATCTTCTGCTACCAAAGGCTGGTGGTGTACCACCTCTTTCCAACGATGTCATAGCTACATGGTCGCCGTAATGGAAAAGAGATGGTCAGGAAGGAAAAGGGGACAAAAAGGAAGAAGAAAGATGGATACTGATATTGCAGGTGTAGTGAATCGAAAGAGACAAACTCCTTAATTCAACGCCACCATGAAAAGACAACTATCTTGAGTTTTAAAGGCTTACAGCCATCAAAATAACATATATCAAAATAAAACATAGCACGTGAGACACATGTGTAGCCTTCATTTACTAACACTCTCACAAGTGCTTACCTGGCGATCGAACACTATGAAACTTCGAAAGCCTACTTGTTGACTTGTGTGCACGTTTGGCCGCTCCCTTTGTCCACTTTAGTTGGTGTTCCTTTGCTCCCTTCAGCATTTTCTTGCACCCTCTGACATTTCTTCACTTCCCTTGACATTCGTTTGCACCATCGTCTCTCCAGATTAAGTGACCCTCCTCTCGTTGGCCAGCCAAATAGATTCAGTAGAGATAACATTGCCCTTAAGTCCACCCCTAATCTTAGAGAATATCTATCACCAACCCTAAACCTAGAGAATATCCTTTTTTTTTTTGCAGTGGTCTCATCCCTTTAGAAATCGTCACCCCTTGTTCATGTAATTGCCCCTTGTTCACATAATCATGGTTGCCTTAGATTTGTAGTTGTCCATTGGTATGCTTTTTACCTCGATTCATTATCATTTCAATGCTCGATTTCAATGTATTACAATGTATTTATTGCCACCTTGATTCATCACTTGTTTTACTAAACACATATTTGTTGCTAAGTTACAAACTATATATACATAAATAATATGTAACTACAATAGGAATATACAAATATATAGATACAAACTAATTGTAATATGTTACAACAAAACAATGTTCAGTACATAAGGAACAAATTGCATGACTAATTGTAATATAGATACAAAGTAATTGTAATATGTTACAACATAGTGATGTTCAATGCACAGATATTTCAAAGGCACTTTACTATATATCAAAGGTATTGAGTAACAAGAAAGCAATTTCATCTTTAGTGTGCATGAACAGTTAATACATATTTCAATGAAGTGTTGAATGATATTTTAAAATTGCATAATAAGGTTGTGGCTAAGCCTTCAACTAAAATTCATAATGATTTGAATGTCTTTCCATATATATTTCTAGGTATGTTCATTCTTTTTTAATTGACTACTAGAAAAATATGATTAATTATATTAAAGGTATTGTTATGTAATGTTAATAGGATTGTATTGGTTCTATTCATGTCATACATGACAAGGCAACAATTTATGGAAAAGAAACAAGATTTAGAAATAGGAAAGGTGAACTATCACAAAATGTTATGACTACATGGATGGGAAGGATTTATAGTTGATGTTAGAGTTCTTCAATATGCAATTAGTAAACATAATGGATTTCAAGTTCCATCAAGTATGTTACATATAATATCAATGTTACTTACAATATCTTCTATTTATTAAGTAATGATTTATAATTATATCATATAGGTAAATTTTATTTAATAGATATCGGTTATCCAAATTGGCCATAATTTATATGCTCATAGCAAGAAGTTAGATATCATTTGTTTGATTATGACATTAATCACCTTCGAAGTAATGCTATAAAAAACTTCAATTATAGGCATTCAGAATTGAGAATGGTGATTAAGCATATGTTTGATGTTGTAAAACGTCATTTCTTGATTTTAAAGGGTTACATGCCATTTCTTATGAAAACATAACTAAAAATTGTTCTCATATGTTTTTTACTTCACAACTTTATTCATAAAATAAATAAAGACGAATTTACTAGAAGATCTTGAAGATAAATTACAAGAGATTGATGTTAATTCTAAAGAATATCATAAAGAATGACATGAAAACCTAAATTTATTGTTGAAAGGACCCAAGAACGAAAAAAAGAAATAGTTGACAATGTGTGAGGATATTGCAATGTTTACGTGAGATAGAAGAAATTTCACTTAGTATAATGTATTCATTATTCTTTGTGATTGTTGTTATGTTAAATGCATTTATATCTTTGCAATGTCTATGTGAGATGTACTATTTGTAATGATATTATTATCAATGTTAAATGTATTTTACGCTCTTTGATCTCTCTATGCATGTTAATACTCTTTGTATTTCAATATTAACATACTCATTTAATTCTACATTTATACTAATATTATATGCAAAATTTTGTCGCTTTTCAAATTGGTATATTAATTTCAAGTAGTACGTATTTTCTACATTTACAAATTAATTTTTAAACTTTTCAAACCTTTTATGGTATGCACAAACACTCTCTTTTTTCTGACATTCTTGACTTTCTATTTTCATTTCCTACGTACCAAAAAAAAAAGACCCTTAAGGCATCCTTTGTACAAATTCCATGCAAGTATAAAAAATAAAGAATGTATAATCCACACAAGAAGACATTGGATAACGAAAAAGGCAGAAAATTCAAACATACGGCATGCATTAAGGGAGCCTACGGAAGACAGACGGCAAGATCTCCATCTCTCATACATGGTTTGTGATGGCTGTGAAGTATCAACTTATTCCTACAGGATTAAGATAGAAAATAAACTTAAAACTTATATGATCGTAAACTGTTTCTTGATTTTAAAATGAAACTTTAAAATTATTAAATAATCAAAAACCTACCTATTTCTATTTCTTTTACATGCAAACCTCGTAAAAATCATTTTAAGTAACACTATGGTTTAAACTGAAATGCTATGTCAAAAAATAACAAGGACAATTGTGATGGGTTTAAGATAATTAACCTTATAATTTTCATTAATGGGTTGTGAGGCAAAAGTCTCGAGCAAGGACAATTGTAGACATTTTCCTTCCAATGAGGACGAGGACAAGATGATGAACAGGTGGACACAAGTGTAGATGGCAAGTGGGCTCAAGCGATGAGTGAGCACAAGTAGCAGGTGGATGTAAGTGACAAGTAGGCATAAACGACAAAAGCGCGCAAGAGGCTAATTAGGCACATTAGGCATAAACATGTTGTTTCCTATCTTTTCTTGACAGTTGAGATGGAAAAAAAATTCCCATTCCTCTTTATATATCACTTTTCCATGGAAAAAGTACACAAACGTTTCTAAAATAAGATTTGAGTTCCCACCGTTTTCATTTCTCATCATTCTTTGTCATTTCTAGGAACACAAATTCCTCCCCCTCCCCCCCCCCCTTAAGCTCGGACGGAATTATATTCAAAATAACACTTCAAATTTTACGTATATTGAAACTGTTAACCTTCATGATATATGTATACGCCACACGAAGATCAGAACAGTAAAATTAATGCCATCCAAGGAACACAATCAAAAGCAAAATGACCGATCATAGATGTGATATCTCTAGTAATGTTGGTTGCCTACCACAAACAATGCGGTTCACGTATTACATGCCAAATTAACTACTCAACTTTTCAAGCATTGCAATCTACGACCATTTCTGCTGCAGCTTGGGTACGGTGAGATCTGCTCCTCCGAATCCATCCATGACGGCACTTGCAGACCGGAACTCTGCTCTAGATGTTAGGCTGGGTGGACAAATTAAAAACTTTGTAAATACGTGGTCAAGAGGATTTCAATAACTCAGCTATGCTTTGTTCACGTGATTGACCAATTAAGAATATTAATTGCGAGAAAGCCTTGTTGCACCTCATTATTTTCATATAATCAGCAACCAGTCAATGAATCAAAAGAGAAGCATTTATCAATTTCTATTTTCTAAACCTTTGAGCAAAACCAATGTGAACAAAAAGCCAACCCACAGAACATATGGACTGAAACTTATGCTTCCAAAAGAACAGTAATACCAAAAAAATGCTATGGGAACCACTTCCCAAGAGGAAGGATTCTCTGACGCTTGTTTCAAGTGATACTGCTGGCTCTACTCACTACAGGCCCCTGTCCCAGCCAAATTGTTTTAGCTAGATAAGGGGGGCATGTAGAGGATTAATATCAATTTGGCAACTAACAGGCAAGACCACTGTTCAAAATCAGTTTATTAGACAATTAAAATAGAAAGACACTCCACAGCGGAATGTCATATAATGACTACAAGCACCATGAATGAAATGTTCTTTTTTGTGCAATCTTAATGGAGCTAACAAAGATTAAGCCAAACAAAGTGCATATTAACTTATTAGGAGGATGAGAAAAAGCTGAAATTCTAAATAATTTTGTTGAGAGGTAGGACAGAAAAACAATAAGCGTCATATACTCACCTACTCCTAATAACAATACAAGGCATGCCTATTCGTTCAGCTCCATCAACTCCAGATTGGCTACCTGCAATCAGGACACATTCCTCCACAGGCAGAGCAGCAAATTCTGCTCCAGCACGTAGTGTACCTACTACCTCGTCAATGCTGGAATTGAACCCAAAAGTGTTAAACAACCTCTCAACAATAAAATCCAGCTTTTCTAGAAAAAAATATGTTGATAATTGGAAGCAGAAAACATGTGATTCCGATCAGAAAATTGGTATCAAAAATTTCTGTACTATGCATAGATAAAATCTTCATAAGCCTGATCCAACTTCTCCAGACCATAATGCCATGAAGCCTTTCATTAATCCCAGATGTCTCCAGATGACTAAAAGGTCTCTCCACTTTATTTGCCTCACAATAGACATTCCCAATCTCCATGGTATAGCCATGGACTGTCAACCACAGACTAAAGACAATATCAATATCCTCTGCTCACTACTAAAGTAGGATGAACTGCAAGATGAAAAAAGATTCACTTGATAATATGCAAGAAACTGATCCTCCCTCGAACTAGATCCAATTAAAACCAAGGGGCTGCATAACCTCATCTTACCAAGTTTCAATAACAAATAATAACAAACCTAGTCATAATCTCATTACGTGAGATCAGCTCCATGAATTCTTTTCTTTCAAATATTTTTATCTATTGTCAAGTTGTCAATTAAATTACATAAATTTAAATCATTTCTTATAGGTCTACTTTTACTTCTTTTAATATTTTTCTACTTTAATTAAACCTCCACTCCTAACTGGTCTCCTAAAGATATGACTACACCACTTAAACCATTTTTCTCGTCTTATCTTTAATAAGCACAACTCCTACCTTATTTCTAATAAAACTACTTTTTAGTTTATCTCTTGTAATATTATCACTCATTCATCTAAACAAGTGTATCTTAGCAACATTAAGTTTTTCCATATGATCATACTTTACAACCAAACATTTTGAGTCATAAAGTATAGTTAGGCGAATGACAATTTTATAAGATTTTCCTTTTAATTTTAAGGGTATCCTCTTATCAAACAATACTTTAGAAGCATTTCTACACTTTATCTATCATAATTTAATCCTATGAAATAAAGAAAATCCTATGAATAACATTCTCTATAATTTCACAGTTTTGCTATTTATTATAGATTCTAAGTATTTAAAAGTCTTACTTTTATAAATCTCATGATCATCTAATATATAACTTCCATCATTATTCCTATTTTCATTGAACTTACATTCCTTATATTCATAGGTTTACACTAGTGACTACTTTCATACATGTTATTTATAATATGAATATATCTTATTGCTATTCCTTTCATTTTAAAATCTAGCACAATATATTTCTAGGTACTTTATCATAAGTTTGTTCTAAATCAATGAAAAACATACAAAGATCCTTTTTCAACTCTAAGATTTTCTATTAGTTTTTAAGTAACTAAATAACTTCCATTGTCCTACTTAAAATAAATCAAAATTGATTTTCTATAATTTTAGTTACATATGTTAGTTTTTGTTCAATTATCCTTGTTGAGAAATAAAAGAAAGGAAAGGATTGAATTAAGTCATTAAACAAAAAGGCCTCTTTATATAGAGATTTCCCTTCATGGGTAATTTCTAACTACTTTTTAGCCTCATTTGCAATGGTGCAAGTGAATACTTTATTAAACTAATCAAATGATAAAACACAAAATAAAGTGTTCATCTCCTTAGCATCCAGTTTGATCAACTTTTTTTGATCCTCCATCAATTTATTGTAAGGAGTGAGGGATTTTCATGTCGTTGACCACAACATTCCATAAGTTCACATTGCATAACTTAAGGAAAACAATCATTTTATATTTCCAATAACCATAATTATTATTAAAAAATGGTGATTTATTGACACTTTGGCTATCGATCATTTTAGTGGTTATATGTATTTATGTAATTGTTAAATCAATAATAAACGACCTTCCTCTTATTAGGATTGATCATGGACACTAGAACGGGGGTGAATAGTGATTTTTCAAATTTTAAGAAATTTTCATATGAATTAATCCGAAAATACAAAGTAAACGAAATACAAATGATGAAAACGATACAGAAGTGAAACAAATAATACGATATGAAATTCAATAGGAATTTTGAAACAAAACAATGTCCAAATAGTTGATTCAATGCAAAAATAATGAGAATGTGGAAATAAAGTACAAAAATTTTTAAGTAGTTCACCAACTGATTACGTCTACCCCCAAACTTAAGAAGCTCGAGCATAGTTTAATCACTATAAAAATTAGTACAAACCGAGTGTTTAAGGTCGAACACCCAACTACAATAAAAGTTTGTGATCGCACCCTTCAACCAACCAACACAGGAGTTTGTAGTCGCACTTCCTAACCAACCAAAGATTTAGGTCGAATCCTCCAACAAACCAAGTATTTTGGTCAAATCCTTCAACCAACAAAGATTTAAGGTCGAATCCTCTAACCGACCAAGGTGAGAAAAAAAGTGAAAATTTGTGAGTAAATAGTATGTAAAAGTGATGAATTAGAATCGATGCAAACCTAACTTAAAACCAGTCCAAAATCATTATAATGATTTTAAAATCATTATAATGTTTTTCCATCTTTCCTTATAATTTCAATTGAATGGTTATACTGAATGGTTGTTCAATTAAAATCATTATAACGTTTTCTAAATCATTATAACGATTTTCCTACGTGTCAAATCTTACATTTTTCAAATCTGATTTTAATTATTAAATCTTTCCAAAAATTTTCCTAATTTATAGCAGATTCAAAATTCAATATAACAATTTGAGAATCATTATACCGATTTTGCTTGATTATCTAAAATTACGGATTTTCCTTCATTGAATTTCTAAGTAAATATTTTTTCAAAAACTTTCCTAAGAATTATTTGAATTTCAAAATTTGTTTTAACGATTATGAAAATCATTATACCAATTTTTCTAAAATTCCTTAATTTATGGGATTTTCTCTAATGGACTTATTTTCAAAATATTTCCTAAGTTTTGGAACATTCAAAATTCGTTATAACGATTTGAAAAATTATTATACTAAATTTCCTAAATTCCTTAATCTACGAAATTTTCTCTAACAAACTTATTTTCAAAATACTTCCTAAGTTTTGGAACTCAATCAAAATTTGTTATAACAATTTTTCAAATCTTTACACTAAATTTCTCAGATGTAAAGTCAGTGATCTAACAAATAAATAGTGAATCGTTATAACGATTTTCCAATCGTTTTAATGATTTTTCTCTGTGTTGATTTTTATGTGTAGACTTCAAATCTAAATAAATGATCTAAATTAGTGTCCAAACCTTTTTAAATGAGTATATGTGCTCATGACTTTTCTTCATTGGCTTTAACACTTTCATTTTTAATTCTTCAAAGTTCTTTGACTTTCTTTATATAATTTCTTCATTCCTTCTTTATGACTTTGTATCTTAGACTTGATTTCTTCATACCTTTATTTGTTGTATGTCAAGTTATTTAACATCATCAAAACCTACAGAGAGTGAATTCTCAACATTAATGAATTATTAAGGTTTTCTATATGCCCTATGTATATATTGTAACTTGAAAACCCTAATGCTATGATAGTGAAAAGAGCCACTGAAATGCCTATGAAGTAGGTTTTTACCAAACCATGTAAAATCTTCTTATTCTTGTGTGATTTGATCCTCCATCCTCTCCCATTTTTCGATCTTCTTGTGTGTGATCACAACAATTGGTATCAGAGCCTCATTGAAAGGAGAGAAGATCGTGTGAAGGAGGACTATTGGGCGGCTAGGGTTGTTAAGAAGGAGCTCCTGTTGTTGCACATACAATCATTCATGTGTAAAGGAGGTTGAACGCCAGTCAACGATCTTGCACACAAGAAGGTGCATTGTCCGTTGACGTTCGTGTGTGAGGAAGTCATGTTGTCTACAGGTGTGCAGAGCTAGGGCTTGCACAAGGAAGAAGAAGCATCACATGAGGAGACCTATCACATAAGGAAGGAGGCGACATCGACCATCACATGCAGAAGAAGACCAACTTGTCGTCGAGATTGCCGCCTCTATCTAGTGGTCCGACGATGCAAGAGGCTGAGTCTCTATCCAATGACCCTTCTTCAACAAGGTGCTTTGTCCAACGTGCATGGAGGTGCGTGCGCAGGTTTGCCAGTCACATAGGAGCTCAAACCAAAGTCACACAAAGGGCCGCACATGGAAGATGCTTTGTCTAGCAAGTGCACAAGGGGCTGGGTGCCAAAGGCACTCTGTCCAATGGAGCAGGTCTACGTTGGTGCGTAGATGCACAAGGTACTGAAATTTTCATTAATGATAGAAAAATGGCTAAAGACGGAAAGCTCAAAATTGATAAATTCGATGGCAACGATTTTGGATACTAAAAGATGTAAATAAAGGACTACCTTTATCAACAAAAGTTGCATGAGCCTCTTTCAAGAACAAAACCTGAAGAAATGGATCAAAAGACTTGGGAGTTGCTAGATAGACAAGCATTAGGTGTGATCAGACTATCTTTAGTAAGGAATGTTGCATTCAACATTACTAAGGAAAGAATCACTACAAATTTGATGAGTTCTTTCAAATATATATGAGAAGCCATTTGTTTCCAATAAGGTGTATCTAATGAGGAGATTATTTAATTTAAAGATGTAAGAGGGTAGTTGTATAGCAGATCACATCAACGAATTTAACGTTATCATATCTCAGTTGAGTTCGATTGAAATTAATTTTGATGATGAAGTTAAGGCTTTAATTATGTTGTCTTTTTTACCAGAAAGTTAGTCTGCAATAGTCACTAGTGTTAGCAGTTCTCTAAGACATGAGAAACTGAAGCTAACAAATATTAAAAACTTAATTCTGAATGAAGACATTCGAAGGAAAAGCAACCCATAGCCCAACACTTCAAGAGCAACCTTAAGTGTTGAGTTCAGAGGAAGGAGTCAGCAAAGAGGTGGAAACAGAAGTAACTCAAATTCTAAGGTAAGAAGTAAAAACAAAAAATACATAACTTGCTAGAACTATAATAAGAGAGGGCACTATAGAAATCAATGCAAGTCATAAAATTGCAGATGCTTTGGCCTGTATAGCTGATAGTTTAGTTGAATCATGGATAGTGAATTCAGGTGCTTCATTCCACTCCACTAATCTCAGACTTTTAAAAAATTACAAAAATATAGAGAAAAAAAAATTTATCTAGTAAATGGTAGAATATCGGATATTGTAGGAATTAGTGATGCTTACATCAAATCTCACAATAGTGGTACTTGAAAGTTAGAAAATGTTAGACATGTTCCTAATCTAGTAAAAAATCTAATCTTTACAAACCAGTTAGATGATGCAAGGTGCACTATTTCACATGAAAGTGGAAAGTGAAAAGTTTCTAGAGGAGCTACGGTGATTGTCAAGGGCAACAAGATTGGTACCTTATATGTCACTCCTAGTGATAGATACCTGGCTAGTGCATCTGACTCAATGGGAGCTACAACTTTGTAGCATAAAAGATTGGGTCACATGAGCAAGAAAGTGATGGATGTTATGGCATCAAAGGGCAAAATTCCAAGAATTAAATCAATAGAACTTGAATTCTGTGAAGACTGTATACTTGAAAAGTAAAAGAAAGTAACTTTCTCCAAAGATCCCAAATTGCCAAAGGCTCAAAGGCTAAAGTTGGTGCATATAGACATATAGGGGTCAACGCCAATCAAATCCCTAAGAAGCTCGAGACACTACATTACCTTCATTAATAACTGTATCAGAAAGGTATGAGTTTATTTTATTAAAATTAAATCTAATGTATTTTCAATATTTAGAAAATGGAAAACTGAGGTTGAGAACCAGACTAGTTTGAAAGTAAAGTACTTGAAGTCAGATAATGGCATCAAGTATACTAGTCATGACTTTAAGGTGTTCTGTGAAGAACATGAGATCAAACTTATCAAGACCATACCTAAACATCCTCAACAAAATAGAGTTACAGAGATGATGAACAAAACTTTCAATGAAAGAGTAAAAAGCGTAAGGTTACATGCTAACCTCCTTAAAGAGTTCTGGGTAGATGCTGTTAATATAGCTACCTACCTAATCAACAGAGGATCCTTAGTTCCTTTTGACTTAAAGATTCTAGAAAAAAAATGGACTGAAAAGAAAGTAAACATTCATCATTTGAGAGTATTTGGTTGTGTAAGCTATTTACACATCAATGGGAGTGCAAGGGACAAGTTAGATCAAAGGCCAGAAAATGCTACTTCATAGAATATGGAGATGAATGTAATTATCATTTCTAGAATGACTAAAATAGAAAGATCTTAAGAGAGAAAAACGTGACATTTTATGAGAATATATTGTACAAACATAAGGAAGAAGCTAGTCAAGACACTTCTAAAGAGTGATCTCAAGTTAGCTATGAGATTGACATAAAAGGAACTTCAATTGATAAAATTATTGAAACAGGTGCAAGTGAAGATGTTATCCTTGAAGAACATCCAAAACAAAAGGAAATTTCTACACAAGTCACGAGGTTAGCCAGAATTTCAAGATCCCCTAAAAGGTTTAATCAAGCCTTCAATTATCTGTTGTTAACAGATAATGAAGAGCCTGAATACTTTACACATGCAATTCAGGCAATTGGCTCTAGCAAATGGGAGTCTGCAATACAAGAAGAGATAAACTCTCTTAAAAAAAATGGTATTTAAATCCTAATCAAGTTACCCAAGGATAAGAAAGCTCTCTAAAACAAATGATTGTACAGAATCAAGGAAGTAGATAGAACCAAGAGATACAAAACTAGATTGGTTGTCAAGAGCTTTCAGCAGAAAAAGAATTAATTACAATGAGATTTTCTCCTGTAATCAAAATGACAACAATTAGAATCATTATCAGTCTGGTAGCAGCTGGTGACCTACATTTAGAGCAAATAGATGTGAAAATAGCTTTTCTACACAACGAACTTGATAAAGAGTTGTAAATGGAACAACCACAGGGTTTCAGCATACCTAGGAAGGAAGATCTTGTCTGCAAACTTCAGAAAAGTTTTTATGGTTTAAAGCAAGTGCCTAGACAATGGTACAAAAGATTTGATAGTTACATATATACCATTGGTTTCAGTAGATGTGAAATGGACTCATATTGCTATTAGAAACAATTCAATGATTCTCTGATTATTCTGTTATTGTATGTTGATGATACGTTGATAACTTGCAATAGTAGCAACAAAATCAATGAGTTAAAATGACAAATATCAAAGGAATTTGATATAAAGGATTTAGGGGACGCTAACTAAATTCTTGGAATGAGAATCACAATAAATCTGAATGAAGGTATCTTAGTGTTGTCTTAAGAAAAATACATTGAGAGGGTGTTGGAAAGATTTAACCACACAAATGCTAAAGCAATGGAAACACCTTTAGGAGCTCACCTAAAGCTGATCAAGGATTAGAAGCCCAAGGATTATACTGAAAGAAATTACATGTCTAAAATCTCATTTATCTCTATTGTAAATAATTTGATGTTTGCTACCATAAGCACCAGACCTGACATTGCTCATGTTATTAGAGTGATGAGCAAGTTTATGTCTAATTCAAGGAAGGAGCCCGCAAAGGTTCTAGTAATGTTAGATTGTGCTTCAAGAAAGAAAATTCAGATTTGCAAGACTTCTATGACACTAATCTTGCTAGAGATACAGATCAAAACAAGAGCACCTCAGGCTATGTTCACCTTGAATGGCACAACTATTAGCTAGATGTCTAAGTTATAGGGGTGTGTCACTCTCTTTACAATAAAGGCTAAATTGGTAACAATAACAAAAACAGCAAAGGAGCAAATTTGGCTCAAGAGTTTTCTAACAAAATTGAAGATGAGAGCTAGTGGAAGTGTTCTAAACAATGACAATCAGAGTGCTCTCTGTTCAACAAGAAATCCAAATTATAAACACATCAGAGTGAAGTACCACTTCATCAAGGAGCTGATTAAAGAGAGAAGTCTGACACTACAAAAGATGGTAGAAAACAAAAATCCAACAAACATGTTCACCAAAACTGTCAGTACACAGAAACTAAGGCTATGTATGGCCTTAGTTGGCCTCTAAGTTACTTGAAGAATGAAGGCATGGTGTGGTGGCAAGGTTACAAGTTTCATGATGGGCAAATTTATAACAATCTCCAAGTAAGAGATTGTTGAGTTTATATATGTAAAGACTGTTTAAATTTTAAGTCTCCTTTATTTGCCTAAATCGTTATTGGGTTTAATGAGATATTAAAGTTTTCTATGTATCCTATATATATGTTGTAACTTATAAATCCTAGTGCTGCAATAGTAAAAAGAGTCACTGAAACACCTGTGGAGTAGGCTTCTACCAAACCACGTAAAATCTTCTTGTTCTTGTGTGGTTTGATCCTCTTTCTTCCTCCCCCATTCTTCAATCTTCTTGTGTGTGATCACAACAAGAAGAGAGCTTTGACATTTGCTGTTGAACTTGGATAAGAGAGCTTTGACAAGTTCAACACATTTTGTGTCCTATCCTTTCATCGTAAACCAATACCATTCCAATTCTGGCCTGTCAAGATGATATGCTACTATCTATATGAAACTAGAAGTATCGCTTTCCTCTAAGAATGGAGGCTCCCTCTTTTTTAATCCTTCTAGCTCTACTCCCTTGACATTCTCTACCTTCCAACTGGTGAGTTAGCTCTGAGTCCTTATCTCCCAACACTTGGCTAATGCCTACTATTTCTTACTAGAGATTATGGTGAAGGGTGTCCATTTTGCAATCTAACCCACTGATCTCCATTCAAAGGCTTCCTATGGCATCTTCCAAAAGGGCTTTAATAGCCTCCAAGTCACTAGGCTTCATGGCATCGACAAGATTGGGGGGGGGGGGGGGGGGGGGGGGGGGGGGGGGGGGGGGGGGGGGGGGGGGGGGGGGGGGGGGGGGGGGGGGGGGGGGGCCAAGAGGAAGTAAGAAAGAATGATTGAAAGAAGATGAGAGAGAGAGAGAGAAGGTTGAAGAATCTAAAAAATAGAATAAGGTGTTGAAGGAATAAATCTCCAAACAAATTCTATTCTTGACATAAGACCCCCCCCTCCCGTTCAGCATTGGTTTATTATTTTTAGGTGTTGTATACAACACAATCACGTGACCATAGTTACAATAACAAACAAGACAGTAAAACAAACAATGTTTATAACTAAAA